>JAODPA010134371.1:0-16514 GCA_025585075.1 Nepenthes mirabilis
AATCTTAACTATCCGGCACAGAAAAAATATATATATATATATTTCAATTAAATAATATCCATTTTAATGCTACGCTCAATTCTTTTATGAGCCTATTATTGATTGATAGAGATTTCATCAACGCTGAAGGTGACTTGCTTATGGGGCTACCCGCCTGAGAAGCTAGTCGCCAGAAAGAAGGAACGAGAGCTGTCCAAAAATTAACGCTGAATGTAACTTTTACAGAACGTACAGCACACATGCCCTAAATAATTGTTCTTATTTGCGTTGATTCTGAATACTTAGGACTATTCAAGCCTCCTCTAAAGAGATGCAAATGTTCAAATCAAATTCATTCCAAGCAATCACCTTCATCGAACAATCACAAATGTTTAAATATTCTTCCTTTATTTTGAAAATATTCAACGTTATTTTAAATATTTCCATCGAACCAGGAAAGAAGCCGAAGACAACATTCAAAAAACGCAGGTTCCAGCGAAGATGGAAAGAACAAATTGTAATGAATTTACAGGGGTGAAATCTCCTAATGAATGCAGGTCCCGGTGGGGGTTGTCAAAATTGAATGGAGATTTTACAGTTTTTTGTGGCGATTCTAAACATAAGCCAACAACTCAAAACCCCTAACGAATTTCTCACAAATGCTACAGAAGATTACATTGGCATAAGAGAACAGGAAAGGAAAAAGAAAAAGAAAAACACCCAAAACAAGGAAAATGCCAGAACACTGACCTCGGATGCCATCTGATTCACACGATCATGGAACCCACTAATGAATCGGATGGTATTGAGCTGATACTCGTTTCGGGGGCAGTTTACGTAAAATGTAGAGGACGAGTGCAGAGGGTATGATCTCAACCAACTGTATGCCAATGCAGTAAATCAGTTAACTTGGTTTGAGTATAATAATTGAAGGATCGAGAAAACGGTTTGCTTAAAAGATCTGGATTTCGGATGAATAATAATACAAAACATTAATTTAACTAAGTTACCACATAGTAGATAACATCCAAGATCGGATGATCCAAAACCTCGAGAGACGCATCGGAATCGAATGCGGATATCGCAACCTGCAATAATATTATCACATTAAGAAATCTTAAGACAGATGTATTGATTCAGGGCATCTTAATGCTGCAGCTACGAGACAGAGAGAAACTTTGGCTAGTCTTCGGAAAACCTTTCAACCACGATTAATGTGTAGGCCACTTAAAACATAGAAATATAAGATGATATAAGGCCGGTTTAGATGATTTATACACTTAAAAACGTAGGACATATATATGAGAAAATATCAGTTAGTTGTGGCTGGAGATCATAGAGGAAGTTGTAAACCAAGAAAAATTTAGAGTGAGGTGATAAATGGATTTAGATTTCTTTTTGCTTTCAGAGGATATTATACTGAGTTAAGGATAGTAAAAACGGAGTCATAGAACCGACGGTACTAGTAGGACTCAAAGCTTACACTGTTTGTCACACTTCAAATCAGGATCCAATAAAATATGCAGAGATATCTCTGTTCACACTGTTTGTCAATGTTTTTTCAAACCTGCATGTTTTATTTTGAAATGGTATCAGATAGGTAGGAGGGTCATCGGATTGATAATTTGGCCTTTATCTTTCAAGCAGCCAATAGTTTCTTCATGAGTCCAACTAAGTAGTGTTAAGAGGTGCTTAACATACTGGCACGGCACGACACAGTATGGCTAGAAAGTGCATCGGCATGGCATGGTCTGCAGGGTATAAGGGTCATATGTGGTGTTGGGCAGTGGCCCCAAAATCACGGCATTGCCCAGTCGGAACCGGGTGGCCCTCCATGCGTGCCGTGCCGGAGAAGAACCTTTATGTAGGAGGTCAATTATATAAATCCTTCACTGATCGACTCAATTGAGAGCAACAGATATAAACGAAGTCCAATAAAAAAGCATATAAGATTAAATTTTTGGAAAGACTGACCATTCAAGGGGTTTATTATATGCTACACAACCTAAGAATTGAAAAGGCACCCTCCAAGGAAACAAGAGAGCTCAAATTAATATTTTTCTACTTCAGTATGCCTTCGGAGCAGTGAAAAATAATAAAAAAGCAGGTCTTTCTACAATGCTTCAATACTCACCATAAAGCACCTTATGAGAAAGCATGTGAAACAAATGGCTGTAACTGATCCAACCTGCAACAAATGAAGGAGAAGAAATGATGATGCTGAATCCTAATGAGTGTTAACAGTCATAGAATTGGATAAGAATCCTAGCACTCTATTTCCAAAAAGAGAAATATTTTGAAAACTTCTAGTTTACACCCTTGGGATGCACCCTAATGACATAGATAAGATGTCAAATCACCTAAAAGTGTCATAAGCATGAATGAGAATATCCACTTGACATAACTTATTAAGACATTTCTAAAAAAATATATATATTTTTGGAAACATCCACTTGACACCCTTTAGACATACTCTGGTGATATGACGTCTCATCTATCAATCTACTCTCCTGTGAGTCTATCAATGTAAATAGATGATAGATAGATAAGACGTTATATCACCTGAAAGTGTCCTAAACATGAATGAAAATATCCACTTCACATGACATCATAAAGCATTTTTCAAAGAAGAGATATTTTTGAAGATATCCACTTTGACACCCTTGGGACACTCTAGTGGCATGACATCTCATTTATCCATTATTCTTATATGGGCTTGCTAGTGTGGATAGATGGATAGGACATCAAATCACCTAAAGGTGTCATAAGCATGGATGAGAATATCCACTTGATATGATATCTTGGGATATTTCACACACACACAGAGAGAGAGAGAGAGAGATATGTTTTTAAAGACATCCACTTGATACCCTTGGATATAATTTGGTAGCATGGCATCTCATCTGTTCATTTACTTTTATATAGGCATGCCAATATGGATGTATTAATAGGACGTCAAATCAATTAAAGGTGTCATAAGCATTGATGAGAATATCCACTTGACATACATTTTTCGAAAAAGAGAAATGATTTTGGAAACATCCACTTAAAACCCTTTAGAAACACCCTAGTGTTATAGCATCTCATTTATCAATTTATTCTTTTATGAACCCACCGATGCAAATAAAAAATAAATAGATAAGATGTTTTATCACCTAAAAGTATACTAAATATGGATGAAAATATAAACTTGACATGACATCTTAGGACATTTCTCAAAAAAGAGATGTTTTTGGAAACCCACTTGACACCTTTGGGACACTCTGGTGGTATGACGTCTTATCTATTCATTATTAGTATAAGCCTGCTAATATGGATGGACGAATAGAATGTCAAATCACTTAAAGATGTCTTAAGCATGGATGAAAATATCCTCTTAACGTGACGCCTTGAGACATTTATCAAAAAAGAGATGTTTTTGGAAACATCCACTTGACACCCTTGGACACTCTTTAGTATTATCGCGTCTCATTTATTTATCTATTCTTATGTGGGTCCAAGAATGTAAATGGATAGATAAATAGGATGTTACATCACTTGAATATGTCTTAAGCATAGATGAAAATATCCACTTGACATGATGTCTTGGGGCATTTCTCAAAAAAAAGAAATGTTTTTGAAAACATCTACTTGACATCCTTGGGACACACTCTGGTGGCATGACATCGTATCTAGTTATCTATTCTTGTATTGGCCTGCATACATAGATTGATGGATATGACGTCAAATCACTTGAAGGTATCTAAAGCATAGATAAAAATATCGATATGGCATCTCGTCCATCCATCTATTTTTATATAGGCCCGCAAATGTGAATGAATGGGTAGATAAATAGGATGTTAAGTCACCTGAAGGTGTGTTAAGCATGGATAAATATATTCACTTGACATGACATCTTGGAACATTTTTCAAAAAAGAGAAATGTTTTTGGAAACATTCACATGACATCCTAGACAATCTCTGATGACGTGACATCTCATCTATCCATTTATTCTTGTATGGATTTACTAGTATGAATAGATGGAAATGATATCAAATCACCTAAATGTGTCTTAAGCATGGAAGAAAATATCCACTAAATATGACGTCTTAGGAGATTTGCCCACCAAAAAAAAAAAAAGATAATTTTGGAAACATCCACTTGACACTATTGGGATACATTCCAGTAGTATGATATCTTATCTATCTATCAGTATTAATGGACGAATAAAACGTCAAATAACTTGAAGGTATCCTAAGTATAGATGAAAATATCAATATTAGTATTGATCGCAGTCATATCAGTATCGGCTATATCAGATAATGTCAATTGATATTTGATATATCACAAGAAAAAAATCCTGAAAACCTTAAGCTAATAAAAAAATATCAGCCGATATATTACAATATATTGTTAATACAGCAACATATTACAACATTACTGAGGTATCGGAAAATATCAGTATTACTAGGTCTGATATTAATACATATCAATTAACGTTTTCATCTATAATTCTAATAGTGTCTCCCTAACATTAGTATTTCAACAAAAAAAAGTGTTTAATTCATTTAGAACAGGACAATAGCAGAATCATAATTAATGCACGATCCTTCTAACTAGGGATGTCAAAATGGACCAGTAACCCAGGATAAAGACTGGATTGAGAAGAGCACAAACCTCACGAAGCTTTTTCCTTCGACCTTTAGATTCAATAGGGAAGCGCCGAAGCATGAAAAATAATCTGAAAACAGAAAAGAGAAAACTGATGAAGTGGATGAAAATTCTCACATTTATCATACCAGAGGAGCCAAAACACTTCAAAATATGGATGAAAATATCCATAAACATTTCAAATATCGACAAATATATATTGATATCGGGAAAGCTTGATAACAATCTCCGTTTATCCGAAAAACATCCTGAGATGTCAATGTATTGGTGAACATCGCAGTATCTTGGCCGATATTTAAAATATCGACCAATACAAGTGACACATTGGCTGATATGAATGAACCTATTACTTTGCAATTGGATGCTTAATTCCACATGCTGTAAATGTACCTAAATTTTCATGTTTTTAAAGGAATAAAACATGTATAGATTAAACTTTTTTGACTATTGATTGATTACCCTAAAAGAATATCAAGATCAATTTTGAAAAAATTGACTAAAATTGCTCAAATAGTTAAATAGATGCTTAAAAATTGTTAAAGTTTAGCATATAAATCAATTTAACATGGTTACAGGAAATAAAATTTGCACCCACGATTTCCTATACAAAATACAGCTGTGACTAATAAGATACTACTGTTGCCATCCATGCTTCAATTGATGAATAAACAAAAAATACTTGCCTGCCTCCGTACAGCAAGAAACCAAGTGATGCAACTAGTGAAACCACTGGAAAAGAAAACCAACAAAAGAAAGTGGTTAGTGCTGGCTGGCTCATAAGTAATGACCATGGAAGAATGGAAATAACCATGAGTCATTATGTATCTAGAATATATATGTAAATATCGCCAGATATGAATCGGTATTGGGCCCTCCTGTACAAGTATTTTCTGATATCACAGCGATATCGCATATGTTGCCGTATTGGCTATATATAATGATATATTAGTTTATACAGCCTTGTCAGCATATGATTTTTTAAAAAAAAATTTCTTTTAATATATCTAATACCAATATGAATAATCGGATATGTCCGATACTAATAATGGCCGTGTTACCAATATTTTCATCCATCTAGACAATAGCTTTGCAACTAACCTGCAATAAATACTTGACCAAAGCATACCACAGCACTGTTATAATCAAACCACAAGTATATCCAGATACAGACCTGATATCAGAGAGGTACAATCAGTTTATGCAAGACAAAATACATTATGCATAAGATCTCGAGGATTTATGAGATCCGAAGAAATAAACCAACATACAGAACATTTCCCAAAGGCAGATCCAAAATTTTTTCCTATTGGGATCAATAATTTCACATGTTTAATATTTTTAATAGAATAAATTAAAGTAATTAGGTTATTATTTTCATAACAAAAAGGTCAAAATGTGATTAATTTTATATAGATGGATAAGTCATATTGACCAATAAGTAAATTTATAGGATTGATTTATATAAAAAAATTTTAAGTGCAGTCAATTGACCCCACATGTTAGACCATGGATCTGCCACTTTCCTCTTTTTCCTATAGAAAAAAAGGACACATTCGCCAACCCAATCCCTGGTCTAGGATTTAGGTACTCATTGCCCATGGCAATCATGTCTAAACATAAATGTAGAATGCGAGCATGTTTTTTGGTTACTCTTGTTGGGTTCCAGTACTCAGGGTCCCTAAGAGGACGGGCAAAGTGGGCGAGTACTTGACCCGAGGAGCCCAAGTTGTCAGACTGCCCAAAAACCGCGTAAGGAGAAATAGGTCCGAGGACATTCCACAATGGGCCCAAAGCCCTTAGCAAGCCACTAATGCAATTAACGACGAGGACTTATAGTACGCGGACAAGCACAGCATATGTTATAATACGCGGACTCATACCAAGGATAATAAGGCCAGAAAGGGACGAGGACTCTCCCAGACGTCCGAGAATGCCAGCTCAGCTTCACAGTTATTAAAAGACACGCAACTCATGCGTCACGCCATCACCAAACCTCAGAGCATGCCCAGTCACTTCAGGACTGACATTCCTGGCGGGGAGTGGCAGGTCAAGCGCCGTTGGAAGTTAGCTCCCTGAACACGCCAGCGTGCCTGACACAGCGTGGCTGTGTCAGGGGAGTAGGTGGCCGCCCTACCAGTGGGCCTCAGTAGCCACATGGGCACACCAGCTGCCACGTGGACGTCTCCAACAACCCCATTTTCTCTATAAATACTCACTTAGAGCCCACAAAGGGGGGATCTCTCGATCCCTTTCTCTCGAGATTTCTTGGAGCCTTAAGCATTCTCTGGATCTCCCTCCTCAATAGTGAAAAGATAAAAGAAGGGAAAAGAGGGTTCATCTCCCCACTCTGTATTGTGTACACGACAAACGATCAACTAGTAAAATCCATTTCAGGCTCCAAGCCCCGTGGTTTTTCCTCCTTATTTTAAGGGGAGGTTTCCCACGTAAAAATCTGGTCTCTCCCTCTCTCTCTCTCTCTCTCTCAAACTCCAAACTTTTATGTTGCTCCGGACCCCGAAAACCGGAACGCAACAACTCTAATAACACAAAAAGGGAGGTTTGGTGTTATGAAAAAGTTACTGTATTATTGTAACTTGGTAGTCACAAATTCAAGTCATAAAAACAGACTCTTGTATAATACAATATCAAACCACATATAAAATCTAAATAGTCCGACAGTTTTCCAGACCTCATGTACAGAGGAAGTTTCATGCACCAGCACGCCCACCGAATAGCACAATTCTTTTGCCATTGTCTAAACAATAACTCATAAGAAATATAATTTCAAGTGTGTTCAGAGAAATACAAACAAGTTTATGTGAAAAGAATACAGGTTCATTTACCATCGATCACAAAGGAGTGATCCATGGATTGAAAAATTGGATAATATGTAAAATATTAGTTAATATATATATTGGTATTAGGTTTCCAAATACCGATAATTTTCAATATCATGACAAAATCATGATATGTCGATGTCCAGCGATGTCTCAGCCGATAAACCCATATTTTTCAATATGTCAGCCGACATTTGCCACCAATTAAGTAGTTTAAAGACATTTGGCATCATGTCAAAACATTGAATTTTGATCTACTATCACAAAAAAGATGACAGACAAGCCTCAAAACAATTTGATGACCATATATTTAAAGATGGTGATTTCACCTGTATGAAATAGATTCCACAATTTACTGAAATATACACCGTGCGAAGCTTTTCTGTGGGAAGACTTCTTGCCTGCCATGATTAACAATTACACTTCATATACATATACATAGTAATCAAACTGCATATCTCTTTGAAGTTGTAGGAGCAAGGATACTAGCAACGTAACAACCTTATACTAAAATACATGAGCATCTTGAACAACATGAATGACCTCCATCATTGGGGTTCTGACATCATTTGGCAACAGGATTGCTGCCATTGGTGATCTGATAAGCTATCCAAGTAAACATTGGTTGATATCAATTAGCTAAGAAGCACCAATATTACTCCTGGATTAGTGTGTAAGAATACTTTATGATTTATATTTTTGATTCCAATATGCTCCAACCTGTTTTGGATACATTGGGATCTTTTGTAATTTTTTAGAAAAAGTGGGTTCTTAATATAAACTAGAGAAAATCAAACCATTTGGTATCTTAGAAATAATTAAAAATCTAACCCATGTCTTAATTTTTAATATGTAAAGTATGCTATAGTATAAATCTAACTCCTTTATATTCACTCATTTGCATATCTGTTCTTTCTCTAACATTTTTGACAATTCAATATAAAATAGTGCAATAAATAACTATATCTCAAATCTATAAAAATTATAAATTTTAGTTGATGTGCCCGACATATCATGTGATCATTTTTGGAAAAATAATGTATCAATGTTTCGATATCATTTCTATGTCCCCTGCTGATATCTATGCTTCTTAATCAGTTAGATGGCAAACAAACAAGCCAATGGAATCCTATGTTCCACAGCTTGAGTGAGCAAAACAGTGATTTTAGGATTAATTCACTCATTGTATTGAGTAGAAGAGGTTAAGAATACCTGATAATAAATCTCTGCCCAAAAGAGGACAAGTAATGTGTAAGTTGTAAAGAACAATAGCCCAGGAAGGTCCAACAACACCAACGTCAAAACCTGATTGACATGAATAAATATGTAACAGAAAACTATACAAATTGCTAGGTTCAGAGAAAGAAGGAAAACAACTATAACAAATTTCCCTTCAAAAAATAGCAGCTGTTTGCATTCAGCCAGTGTACGTTGTTCTGGTAAAATTCTTCACCTCAATTCGCACTATCCTGGGTTAGGAATAATCAAGATGCTGACAGATAAGACATGCTCTCAACATCATGGAAAAGCTAGTCACTAAGAAGCACAGACACTCAACTTGGGCTAGTATGTCAAAGTTTGATATGTGTCAGAATATTTATTATTTTTCTTTTTGACTTTGTAAGTCTATTTTATTGGTTTATTTCTATAAAAAAACTTTGTCCCAATCAAGTTGTATTTGAGTATTTTTATTCATTAAATGAGATCCATTGCTAGCAAAGAAATTATTAGTCCTGAAATACCAAAAGGTTCATACAAACTTCCATTTTTCAAATCACTGCTCTCTTTTGATCGTGCTTCATCTGATATACTTTTCCTCATTAAAAATCAGATTTAAAAATACTATGATTGGTATCAGCAATATCCATTTCTCAGAGTAAAACTCACAGTAGACACATAAAGATGTTTACCTTTGGCGTTAAAGCAAATACAAATTTGTGTAATCCAAAAACAACTGCGCGCACTGCAATATATTATATTTTGTCTCAGTAAAATGAAACAGAGCAGATAAAGATATCTTCAACCAAAGGGCAATATCAAGTCACCTCCATTAACAATAAAATTCATTAAATGGAAAACCTTCTGTGTCGTCCAACCATATTCAGGCACTCTCAGCTCAATTCTTATAAGTTGAATCTGCACATTATCACTATAGTTAACAACATATAATCAGAACAGGGAATTATACAATTTAGTACCACAGTCATTTTAATCTTTAAATGTTAATCAAAGAAAGAGAAAAGGGCGTATCATATAAGCCAGAAACCCAACACATAGAAATAAACAAAAAAGGCATGGTTATCTGCTTAGATCAAAATTATGACTATTGTTGATTCCCTATGAAATACAATGATCAACAACTCCCTACGCCTTGGGCCTGTAGCAATGTTTTCAATTTGATGCTAACTGGTTGTCCCTTTTCAACTTCAATGATTAGAAAGATCATATGCACAGGAGCTGCACATGAAGAATGGCAACACATTGAAAGAAAGGGCTTCGTATGAATGCCCAGTAGAGGAAGAGATGTGTTAGAACCTGCCCCTAGTGGAAGGATTAAATGAGGAATTGCACAATGTGCTATCGAATCCACTGCATTGAATGCCCTGTTTGGCTCTTTGATAGAAGGAACAATTAGGGGGATGGGATAATTCATAGTTTTCTTCATTGGAAATTAAATGAATTGGGTTGAACCGTTGGAATCCCTTTTTGTGGGTAGTTGGTGGTTAATAGCTAAATTGTTACTTTAATGCCATCAAGCTGACAAATGATATTATACAACCTTCCATACCTTCTCGCCGGACCCAAATTTTCATTTAATGCTCCAAAATCACAGTTTTCTTCATTGGAAACTGAAAAGAATTGGGTTGAACTACTGTAGTCCTTTATGTGTGTAAGGTGCAAGTTTCAAAATTATAAATTTTAATATGATTAAATTAAGTTTAGAAGAGGAAAACTTGAAATCAAATGAAAGATTGGGTCAAAGTCAACTTTGAATCGGGTCATACGGGTTGAATGACGTGTGACCGGCGCCTGGCACACCCACTTGTGTGCTTAGGACGAAGAGGTTACACCTGAAGGTGCCTGACCGGAGCTCAAACACACTTTTAGCAATATACTCACACCTGATGCACTCCTAAGGAACGCTCGAACACACTTTTGACAAATTATTAGCACCTGATGCGCGCTTGAAAAGGCAATCGTGCACCACAATGCTTTGCCATAGCGCTCGATGCACACCTAATAAGTGCACGTGTGCCAGTTTTTTATATAAATCATGTTCAGATGATTTTCGGTTATTTTTGCCAGATTTGGAGAAAAATAGAGGAGAAGAGAGAGAAAGAGAGAGAGATGGCTAGAGAAGGTCATTAGAGGTGAATTCAAGGAAGATTTTGGTAAATTTAAAGCCAATGCAGGTACATCTTAAGCATCTTTCCTTTGTTATTGATTTTTTTATTCTACTGAGTATTTATTATTCCAAATGCTTATTCATGTCATATTTTTGTAACTAAAATATTTGTACTTCACATGTATAAACTCTCACTCTCAATTTCTATAATTTTTATGAAGTTCATGTTCTTAGTTCATGAATATTGTGCTATCAAGTTATTTATCTGCAATTACGTTTATGCATGTGTTAAAATTCTGATTTAATGCTCTCATATGTTATGAATTTCGTGCACAATGTTCAACATGTTCTAAATTTTCAAGTATATGCCTTACATTTCTTAAATTTGCTATAATTTACCCCTGCATACTTGTCTGTTAAACTGAAATGTTGAAACTAAGAAATTTCTACTGGTTTTTCTATCATTTCTTGTTAAAAGCAATCCATATGTTGGAAAATTTTAGAATGTAGCTTTTGTATGTTTTAAAATGAGTATATTCAAGTTTTTACAAAAAGTTTAAGATATTGCATGACAAGTATTTGAAGTAATTTGAAAAAAAAAACTGTACAATTTAGGAAAGAAATAAAAATATTTTCTCCAAAATAAGAAAAATACAAAAGACTATTTGTAATTGTATAGAATTTTTCATTTGTTATGCATCTGACCATTGTAAGAAATTAGTGGTGATATATTATGACATGTTTTAGTATATTATAGTGATAATTGATGTTCAAACCTATTATTCATAAGGTGAAAGCGACGTTCAATCCCATATATAGAGTTATATACATGGCAACCGACATACAGGTTTTTAATAGT
This sequence comes from Nepenthes mirabilis, assembly GCA_025585075.1. Taxonomy (NCBI): domain Eukaryota; kingdom Viridiplantae; phylum Streptophyta; class Magnoliopsida; order Caryophyllales; family Nepenthaceae; genus Nepenthes; species Nepenthes mirabilis. The sequence goes on from JAODPA010134371.1 coordinate 11,673, forward strand.
GGCGTAAAGCCTTTGCTTGTGTTAAACCACACATAACCTAGGTTTCGATTATTCGCTTCTTTATCGGTGAGTCTTTACCGGCTCATGGTCCATAAAAATTAGTATATTTGAGCATGATTTTCATAACGCATTTCGGTTTAAGAATTGGAAAATAGAATTTGAAAGCTATGCATGTATGTTATGGGAATTCATGGCTTGCATCGAAATCTAGATTTAATGTTCCTTCTAGCATGTTTAAAAGTAAATTGTATATTTGATTACAAAAAATTTATATGTTTTACTGAGCATTTCGCTCACTCTTACTTTTATTTTCGCCAACCCCTTCAAATTAGCGGGTTCAAGCACTTATAGGTAGAGGATACCATTGGGAAGACGATTCAAGAATGTAGGATTAGGATGTGTATATTTTGATATTGCATTATTGTCTCAAATAATAGCCCTAGGAGGTTTATTTTTTATATTGGTTGAATGGTTTTGTAATTGACTTAGTTATTACGATATATTGTCAGTAATATAGTTGGACTTCGATTCTCTTTTTAGTAGTTCAAATGAATATTCTGATTTTGTATAGACATATCTCCTTGTACATGTTTCGGCGCCAAGGGGTGATCAGTATTTGGAGCCACTTTTAGATGTGATATTTTTGGTCTGTGATGTGATTGTCGACATATGATTTTAGGGTCACGTTCGTTGTGCAGAAACTTTTGGGACTTTAGAGATTTTGTCAGTCCCGCTTTGAGTTTTGAGATGTAATAAAGTAAGATATTAGTTAAATTGATTAATTAAGATGGAATAATCTCGTTAATTACTTAATACCGATAAGGGGACGTGACAATGCAAATGGTTTGTGGTAATCACTAAATAGGTGCTTAGGGCCTTGTGTTGGGTAGGCCATTGGTTAGAAATGTGTCGCGCCACTAGATCAATTATGCTCAAATATTGATTTTCAAAAATTTTGTGCATACTCATTCATTTACTATTTTAATATAGTTCATTTTTGTGTTAATAATTTTAAGTGGATGTTTTCTTTTAAATTTTAATCAGCAATAAAGAAAAAGTGTATCCAAAATAACACCCGATAATTATTCAAATTTGGATGTATTGGTTTGTAGATGGAGTTAACCATGTATAATTTTCCAATATATAGGCTAATATTAGCTGATATTTGCCCCTCAATTTATGATTTTTATAAAATTTTACATCTAATACATATGATAACAATGTATATTACCTGATATTGTAACCTTCAAAAAAGACATGAAAAATTTGAGATTATAGACCTCGACCTAATGAGCATTACATGATGATTGACCAAAAGGAAGACAGAACGTTTATCTGCTAGAGAAAAATATTCCTTCAACATGCTAAAAAAATTTATAATATATAGCTATTTGTGGCCACTCTCCTTATCCTGGATGAAAATTATCCAAAATGATAGCTCATGCAAAGTGGATGAGAAGTAATACAAGAGTCTTACAAATGGCCAACTTAATTTGATTGGCATCAGACAAAATCTCATGTTTTCTATTAGCTTGCTTTAGAGATTCATGGAAAAGCCATTTCAACTCTATTGGCCAAGGCACCAAATGGGCATCAGGGTACCAATCAACAAAAAATGCAAAATTGATTGGCCTCTTAGATAGTGAAGTAACATCCAAAGTTCCATGATGAAAATTTGGCGACTTTGTTGATTAGCTTATAAATAACTAAGCGGGATACCGCCAAAAGCAATAATTTTTCCCTCTTCTGGGGCTTGAATGAGTATAATAGGCCTAAAGAGTATGGTTGTTGGGTCTGTGGTTTGTTCAGAGCTTTATTGGAGGTAACAAATCCAACCCCATACTGCTCTGTTCGAGCTTGCAAGCTTTTTGTAACGCTTCTACGGCTCCAGGTTGCAAATTGAACCTTATCCGCTCTTTGATCTGCAAGTCCTACCAACTGCCCACTGGGAAAATCTTGACATCTGTTTGTTATGTGTAGCAACAAGGACACAAATTTCAATGGGGGAGAATGTAACACCTGAATTCCCTCGACACAAATTTCAAGAGTTTGCTTTCAATACTGAGTTACAACAAACAATAAGAGCTCTTTCCTTTTCTTGACCATTATAAAGGGCAAGGTTGTTGAGCTAGTGGCCCACTCAAGGTGTTACAGGTTGTAGGTAACAGACCCAACCCAAGACTGGTGCACAGGCTTGTAGGCTTTTACTATGTTACTATGAAATATTTGTTCTTTAAACCTTTAAGTAAATGATTTCAGCCTACAAGCAGCACAAACCATTTATCAAGGATGTCATTTGTTTGTGATATGTCATGAGGATGCCACTCATTGGAATGCTAACACTGAATCTCCCAGTCATTTTGAAAAGTTTTCCTTCAACTTATAAGAAGTGGCCCAAATTGGCTCCTAGTAACAATAAGAGCTCTTTTTTTTTTTTTGTCCGAGTGAGGACAAAAGGATCAAGGAAGCACAATTATTCACTTGGTGGCCCGCTCAGAGCATAACAAGTGATAGTGCCAGCTCACTTGATGACTTGAAAAGTACATAAGCTTCTACATATTCTCTTGAGAATTGTGAGTTTGTTGGTACAGTCAGAAGCAAGAGAATGTTGCGAAATTTATTACCAAATATGCATATATTGTAGCCGGGTAATAGTTAATCAAATTATTTGTCTTGAACATTTTGTATAAAAGTATAAAATGCAAGAACAAACCACTAAATATTTTGTAACAGTAAGTCTACTGTAGCCATATCCTAAAAAATCTAGTCCATCATAGACCAACCACATCCATTTTTGCCTTGGATGCAGAAAGTTCAGGTGAATAACCTTGCATATAGTCGTAATGAAGGTCAAATTGCGGACTTTTTTGCCAAGACATTGGAAAATTCAAATTCCTTTGTGACAAACTTGAAGTGCATGGAAAAACTTCAAGGAGGTGTCAACGATTGATCTTCCAACCAATAATTTGCCTACTCTATTCATTGGCACGTTGAAACAGTAAACAAGATGAGAGAAGCACAAAATCATGAAATATTTCCCATAGTATGGAGGACTATAGAACCTGTTTGCATTTGTATAACAACTGTAGAGAAGGTGATGCAATGATGTAATATTTGCTTAGAGATGAAGGAAAGATATTTAAGGCTGTTTGGGCATTTAAGACGTAAGTCAAAAGAAGCACGGTGAGAAAATATGAGTTTGTTGTGGTTGAAGGAAAGAAATAAAGATATAGACCCATGAAAACTTGGTGTGATATGATAAACAACGGTTTAAAATTACTTATCCTCTCAAAAAATATTACACTAAATCAAGTTGAATGTCAAAATCGGATTCATATAGCTGATCTTACTTGATAAGAGATAAGAGATAAGACTATATTGTTGTTGTTTGCCGTAAAATGATTGAATATTACTATTTAGCTCATAATGGCAAAAAATAAGTTCTTCCTTTTATATATTAGCATGTACCATGAACAAGTGGTGCAATCAAGTGTTAGGCCAATCCATTCCTTGCCTTCTCACCATTTCTCTCCCTCTTCATTCAATATATTACACTCCATTTGGATGCCAGTCATTCTTTCTCAGTTCAACTTCTATTCTTTAGCTCATGTTCACTTCAAGCATCCACATAAATCATGAAAACACAAATGCAGTAAATAACTAAACCACTAAATGCATTATTCTGTACTGAAATTTTGCAACAGCTATTTTAATCTGGTTGGTTTTCTGAAGAGAGGTAGAGGTCCTCATTGCTTCTTCTTTTTTAATAAAAAGGGGGAAGTTAAATCAATCACTTTACGGGGCACAAGTGTGCAAAATCTTCCTTTTTTCAAAAACTCATATACCCAAAAGATCAATCGTTAAATGAAAATACTGATCTTCTCAAAAGATGTAAAGTTCATTGGCGAAGCGAGAGAAGATATAGTACAAAATTCTGGACGAAAAATTGAACTTAGTACTACTATATCAGCAATTATGCGTTCACTGGCTTAAATTTTGCCTCAAAAGAATATTTCCGATTTACTAGGAAGCAATTCCATGGACAACGAATAGCCGGAACGAAAATAAATTGAGAGAGAGAAAGAGAGAGTACGAGGGCGACAAAGGAGACGAGGGCATAGGCAGCACAGAGGGTGAAGAAGGCGCCATCTTGCCACTGAGTTGACTCGTTGATGTCGTCCCACCAATCGAAAACAAACCCGGGTGATCTCAACGCCATTGATGGCCAAGCTTTCAGGGTCAGTCTCGTCATTTCGACATCAGCAGCTCAAACAACACCAACAAAGAGGGAGGCAACCCTCACCAGATTATTCGGCTCCGCTCTTTCCCTCTAAATCCGAACCCCCTCAAAAGGAAAAAAAAAAAAAACCTACGATTTCCAACAATTTGGACACGCGAAGATGAGATTAAGGAGTGCCCGATTTGAATTTCAATGTCTGCCAGCAAAAACCATAATGACAGATGTGAGAACGTCGGCCCCAGATTTTTTCCAAAACAAAAAGCGGAGTGTTGATTTTTTTGTACCTACTGAACTTCTTTTAAGCCTCCATCAACAGGAAGAGGAGGAGAAGACAACAGTTTTCGGGCCTTTGTGCAGCCATGTCGTGTCTCATGCGGTTTCCTTTAAACTAATATTAAACTATTTAATTAAAAACCAAGATACTTAACTACATAGAAGGAATCATTGTTACACAATAAAGTAGCACATTTGTTTATCTGTCCATCATATTAAGTTCTATTGAACTGTCATTAGCAAATCTGACCATGGATGTTATAACATTTTGCTGCATGTCTTAGTCATCAACTTGTTTATATATGTATATATAATATTATTCATATATC
>JAODPA010134382.1:0-16513 GCA_025585075.1 Nepenthes mirabilis
AGAGTAAGAGAGTATAGAGTAGAGAGTGGAGAGAGCAAAGAGATGTGTGTTGGTAGAAAGGTGGGAGGCGGTATTTGTATTTTTTTTTTGTTTAATTAATTTTTTATTCTAAAAATTAGGGTAAATAGTAATTGAAAAATAGAAAAGGGTCGTGTTGCAGGCCGATATGGCATTCAAGCTGGCTAACCCGCAACTTGGTAAAGTGTTGGGTCGTGTTTTTCATGACAATATTATTCATTTGGCAAGCCCGAACTAACAGCTCTATGCATAACTAACGAATTTGTTAAACTGCAAATGAAATATAAGTTCTGGTAACCGTTAAATAATTTAAATTATTGAGTAACTACATGTACATGTATGGATCAAATAATAATTATTCTTCTGCTTGTCTAAGCTTTAAACTTAGCTCTGTATATGTAACAACTAAATTTCTTGACTTAAGATCAATCAAAGTAAAAATCTCCTATAAATATTTGTGTTGATGCAAAAGTGTGCTTGTGAGAGTAGGATGCACCTCAAGACCAAGAAATACTGTAATTGAGCAATATTTTCATATGAAATGAAGTCCTGAGGTGTCATTATAACTTTTAATTGTAAATTAGGCATAACTTTTAATTGTAAATTAGGCCCAGTTATGACAATATCATTGACATTTATAAAAATAACAATTCTAATAGTTATCTTTCTCAAAAAGAGAGAAGGGTATTGTTGGCCTTGAATAAATTCAAAATTGAGAAGAATGGTACAAAATTTTTCAACCATGCACATGATGCCTAGTTTAGCCCTTACATAGATTGCTTAAACCAACAAAGCTTTAAAGTAAAACGAGTGAACATGTTAGTACGAGGAGTCATAAATTTCTTTTTTGAGATTCCAATAGAAATGTATTTTTCACATTCATTAATCATAGAGACCAACCTTTCAAGGTAGTGATAGCAGTAATAGTTCATATAGTTGTCATTTTGGCTACAAGTGCAAAATTTTTGTCCTAGTCAAATCTATATTTTATCGATTTCTAGGATTTGTTTATAGTACCATAGAATTATAATTTGATAGTATAAACCTTTCTACATCTAATATGCTTTATCATGTTAGAACAAGGAACTATATCCCAAGTATAATTTTTCCAAAGAGTTTGAAGCACTTCTTGCATAGCTTGTTACCGACATGATTGAGTAGATGCCTGAGAGTATAATGAAGATACTAAAGTAATATTCAGAGTTTCCTGAAGAGCTGGTTAAGAGAAATGTTAGCTACTGGGTGGTTAAGTGATTTAAATTGACCCTTAAGAATTAGGTGCAACCTCGATTCCTGAGACTATAACAAAGATATTGAAGTAGTATCCAGAGTTGTCTGAAAATTTATTTAAGAGAAACGATAGCTACTGAGTGGTCAAGTGATTTGAGTTAACCATCGAGGTTTAGGTGCAACCAAATCAGGCAGTGGATCAGTGTTAGGAAGTGATGGTGAGCAACATATATAATGCTCAATCCCTAGCTTAGATCATTAAATAGTATAAGTGTCATCAAAAGTAGAAGGACTAATTGAAGTGGAATCATAAATTGCACAAGATTAAAAGCAATGTTGGTTTTTAAAGAAGACCACCTTTGAAGAAATATGAAGCTTGTTGGCACCCATATCATGACATAGAAACCCTGAATGGATAGTACTAGGCCCTAGAAATGCACAACCGGCAATTTAAGCTATAAGATTGTGAAGTCCAATTAAGTTCAAACCAACAAAATACAAAGTCAAATGTATGAAGAGAGTGATAATTAAAAGCAATTCCAATCAATCAAGAACACTGATAAATAAATCTCCTCCGAATATAACAAATAAGCCATAAATGTCTCTTTTACATCATATATCTAAACTTAGCTAAAAAGGGTATCGAAAATAAACATTCTTTTTATTGCATAAATAAATGCTCAAAATAAAAACTATTCACAACAAACTCATCGGAAATTCTCAAACTCCATTCTACTACGCTAGGGCTCCTTCTAAGTGAATCCATCACATACCTACACTAGTATGGAATGAAAGAAAACACAAAGAATGAGTTGAATATCTAATATCTAAATCACATCCAAATAATAGAACTGTAATATTAATAACATTGAAAACTCTAAGAAAGCCATAATAATTTAATATGATAATAAGAACTCAGAACATTAGTTCCCAATATATATTGCTTAAATTCAAATCTCAATGAGAAAGGAGAGTAAGATATTCCTAATGAATTATCAATCAATTGGATTCCATCGAATCCAAGATGGCAACAACATGGATTCCTTCAAATTTCGATACAACACAGGTCTCATCTTAACTCATTGCAACATCAAGATGTCAATAAACTATCATAGAATTTTATTCTACCATTATAAACTGAATATTAACTTATTTACACCCCATTAGTTGCATGAGTAACACGAGGCCCCTTACGTTAGCCACTTGACATGCAACCACTCTTGCTTTTAGGCGCCTTCTCCCTACAATCCAGTGGCCTGGAGAATCATTAGCACTCATGGCATCTCACATGTCCGAGCTCTATGCCCATCGTCAATATTTCCAATATCGTTTATAATGGTTGTATGGTTATAAAAAACCCCTCCACAAAATCAATAGACCTTAACCGTCGGATATGAAATCGGTATTGAAAAATTATAAATTATGCAAGGTTCTTTGACTTCCATATATATGCCTCAAAATCGTAACATCTTTACATGGTCTCCTTATTTGTAAGGTAAACAATAGCAGTATAATAATCAAATAAAGTGCAAATCAAAAAGTAAATGATCATGTAAAGGCAAGTATAATGAGGAAATAATCGAAAGGTACTCTGCCACTACAACTCTAGGGCCTAAGTTGCCAGTTTACCCTTTATCTTATTCTACTTGATTCGATTTTTCTTCTCTTTTTAAAATTCCATCCTAGATATCTAGGTTACATCACTTAGTATAATATTTCTATAATTCTCAGAGAATTGGTTCACAGTACCCTAACTGTATTATGTCTTACCATATACACTAAATCTAAAATCAAGTAATATAAATAATGCATAAGATAATAATTTACTTCTTATCAAAACTTCACTAATTGCCTGACTAATCGCTTGATATGCTTCCCTTCTATGAGCAGTGTTATCTTCTCCAAGGCTCATTTTTGACAGCCATGGACGGCACTGGAGCTCACCATTTCACCCATGTTCACAAATATAACCAATATTTTCCACGCTATTCAGATTTGATTCTGACAATTCAACAAACATTTTGAGCTACCAACAGATCACTATAGCGTCACCTTCAATCTAAAGATAACACCTATGTCTTGGCTTAACAGTCGCATACTACCCATGATCAACTACTTAATTCATTATAAAATTTTCTGACTTTATTTTTCTAACATGATTTAAGCTATTCATCACAATTGAACAATCAAATGCATTTCGAAGGGTAATCGACAGAGCAAACGGTGCGTGATTCTTCTACATGGCTGGTTCCCCTTTCATCCATTGATATTCTGACGAATATTTGGAAATCAAACACTGTGTTCTTAGGTTCTTCAATTTGTGATTCGATAATGAAATATTATACTTGGATGGTCAAACACAATTTACGGAAATGTTTTTATCAATATATCTTATGGACGATCGGTATTGAAGTAGTTACTAAATTCTGATTCTTTTACATTTGAAGAACATCAAGCCCCTGTTCTTAATTTCTGATTCCATCCTTGTTTGATTCATGAAACTTTCTTAAACTTTCCTCATCTAACGTGCAACCAAATTAAGTTCTAGTATGATTGAAGCGAGATCACGCAATTAGTCAATCATGAAGCATCCATGAATTCGCTCATGTTAACATGCTTCGTTTTTTTTCGAATTTTCATCTCCTCCAAGAATCAATTCAATTTTCCTATAATCATACCAAGAAGTATCAACTAAATTTGTTAAAACTTCAAACAAATATGTTTTCATCCTTCCATCAAGAATCAACGGTTCCTAAATTTCCCACTTGCATTGGTTCCATTTCCAAACGTAGAACAGAGGAAGGGTTATTCGAATGAGAAGACATTTAAATTTGAGCAAGGATAATTTTACGAATGATCAGGGTTACACTCATTTACTTTCAAGAACAACATCGAAATTGGTATGAGAAGATTATAGATTTACTTGGAATCAACAACTCTCTTCCTCCTCCTCCTCCTCCTCCTGTTCCTCTGCCTGAACAGCCACGCAATCCTTTCCTCTAGATGCCTGCTTATCCTTTAAAATGTAACCTCCTCCTCATTAATCTTCACCTTAATTTCATCCGTTACAAATCCATGAAGCCAAGATTTGAATCTACTCACCAAATTGCTGATCTTCATCTTCTAATGTAACCTCCATGGTACTGATTTTCAGCCAAATCTCTCTTAGCGTGCAATGTTACAAATCAAGGAAGATCAATTTGCATCTTCCTTCAAATCTGTCGCTAACCTAATCTCAGTCAAATCATCCTTTAATTACTTGATTTAATCCCTTATTTACTTACTGAAATACATGCAGCCACCATGAGCTCCAAACACACGGTAAAATCATATTTTACTTTTCCTTTATTAGTTCATTATTTAACTTAATGTTGCCCACATTTATTTTATGAAATACGTTATCTAATAACTAAGTTACCATCCAAAATCCAGCCTTAGTGAATTGAATCCGGTCCTCCACTAAATCATTCCATAAGATCATTTAACTTAGTGTTTATCTAAGTCCAAATAATAAATAACAATGCTTCTTGAATTAAACATCAATTTTATGGAAATTAGTAGACACAAAATAGTGCAACTGATCACAGAATATTCCCACCGATAAAATAATATATGTATACTAGTAATACGAAGTAATATCTTGGATATTATATTGCAAAAGGCACAATCAAATGACATATTTAGAGAAGAAAACAAAATTTTATCAAATAACTGTTTTATAATATGGGTACAAAAAATGAGAAAATTAGAGTGGCCTATTTCTTATGCCAGAACTATCCATTTGTAATAGTAATATAGGCTAAAGAAACAGTACTAGGAATAAAAAATTAGAGAGAAAATAAATATCCCACTTTAGATCCCTCTACAATTCCCTAATGCTTGATTATATACAAGATAATCATTACAATCAAAATAAATTTCAGTATTGTTATCGACTAATTGCCAAATAGAAAACAAATTGGTAGATAATTCTAATGATACAAATGCATTGTTTAAAAATGAGCCTAGATTTTCAACCACTGTTGTGATTGAAAGAAAACTGTTGTTAGGAACTTAAATATACTGTTCACTATTATACTTACAAATACCATATAGGAATTCCATAATACCTGCTATATAATTTGATGTAGTAGAGTCAACCGATAAATGAGAAGTAAGCAATTTTTGCTTTCCTACCTACCTAAAGTAGAGAAAGCAGATACAATCATCGGTTGTACCATCTCACTTGTAAGAAGAGTTAAATGAGAGCCTACATATTGCTAGTTGTTGGTTGAAATCCCTTGGACATCAAATGAAACATGGTGGACAACTGTGAGAAAGCAATTAGCTTGTCTATTTTGAGGTTGTATGCTGTAACTTTTAATGATATGTTCATCTTTTTTACAATAATTGTATAATTTCTTTTTGTAAATATTCGCAATATGTCAAAACTCCTTATAATTGGAAATTGAGTCTGAGACTTCGATTTTTATCTTTCTATTCTTCAAGCAGCATAGTCCACATTAATCATCTCTAAGGTTATTGTTTCTTGTGTTACTAAGCTGTGTGGTTAGACATTCTTTCTAAGGGAATTCCCCGTGGCAGACATCCAATAATGGGACATGATTGCAGTTCAGCAATTCATCCCTTATTGTCTTAAATTTTGATCCCAGTTTCATCATAAACTTATCCGTAAGACTTTTAATATGAACTTCTTATAATACTATAAGTTCTATCCTTTGAACCTTACAGTGAGCTGTCTTGGTTATTCGCTACACAAATTTAGAAAGCTAACATTGAATTATTCAATAGGAAAATTTCTTAGTTTGTGGTTAGCGGCCTCTAATTCTAGTTGAAATTTTTAATTACTATTTTCTTGGTTATAAATATGTAAAAAATAATCTTACATCTTATTAGCTGTAGGAAAAGATTGAAGATTATTAATCATTTACAGTTCAATTGAACTCTATAACCAAGATACAATGCGAGCATCCTTAGAACTTTAGATGATACATCTAAATAATTCTAAAAAATTTTTTTCTTTACAAATATTTTAAATTAAAACCGTGGGTGGATTAATTTTTTTCATTTTCTCTAAACATTATAAAAAAAAAAATAGGTTTATAAAATAATTAGTGAGCGGAACCCAAACCTTACTCGAGGAAAATAGCACCGAGGAGGCTAAAAACTAATTCAACCTTCCTCTAAATCATCCAACAGTAGACCAGAAAAAAGAATTAGAGCAATGTGAATACTCTCAATAGCCACGTGAATACTCACAGCGCCCACAGTAAGTGGAAGAAGAGCAAGGTGGGCTTTTCTTCTTTGGGCTCGTGTCCTAGTTACCGCACCAAGTCGAAGAGAGAGGAATCAAAACACCCACAAGTAATTCCCCAAAAAAGGAATTCCAGATCTGAACTTTCAAATCAAAACTTAAGCCAGAAATCAAAACTCGAAGATGAAGGATGATGGAGTCGAAGTCTGCTCAAGAGTTCGATGAAATCAAAGCTTGAGAATGTTTATGCATACCAAATCAAAAATCAAGGGAATCTGTAACACAAGAAGCAAAGCCAAAAACTCAAGTCAAGAGAAATTTAGGAACAAAGCGAAGATCAAGAATGTCCTAAGTATATTGTGCCTTTCTAGAATCGAGAACCAACAATTTAGGGCACAAAATTTGTTTGAGACAAATCAAGAAGAAAGCCCAGAGCCAAAATATGAAATCCAAGCCAAAATAAACACATGATAACCGTGATTTTTTTTTTTTTTTCAGTTTTAGGCCTCTGATATCAAAACAAAATGAGTTTTGTTCTTTCTTCGTTGAGAGTTCTTATCTATTATATATGAAAAGCAATCCACATTTACATTGTAACATTATCTAATGACATTTAGTGATAAAACTAGTTAAACTAGTTTTAATTACTGTGGGCAAATGTAACGATAACGTACAAAGTAGTAAATAAAGAGAGGGGAGAGAGAGAGAATTGACAATTTAAGGCGGTTTGAAGACCTTTCTCATAAGTCTGTCATAAATTAATATAAACTCCTCATCGTAATGACGTAAAAATAACAACAAACAAAATATTATTCGCCAAGGGATGTAACCCTGAAAATAATATCCATGTCTTTGCAAAATAGATCTTTTCCATCTCTCAAACTAAAAGCTATTAGCCTTTAGAGTCATCTTTACTTATAAGTCCTGCAATAAATGAAAAATATTTGGCCAGCGCTGCATGCTTAGCTTGAATTCAAAGCAAAAAAAAAAAAAAAAAAATTTAGGGTTGAGCCAATACCCAACAAGTGATATAATTAATAATATCACAATAAAAATCCCAAATACAATAATAAGGTATGTCACAAAATATTCAAGACTCATACAACCCGTTAAAATGACAGGTCCAAAGCAACTACAAAGATTATTAACTGAACGGTACCACCGAATCGAAATGTTACTAAAATAACAATTATGCTATAGAATTCAGATCTCAACAACAATATAGGTTAGAAATATTACAACAATCTCTTTAAATTTTATTATATCATTATAAACCAAATGCCACGTATTCACATCCCAATTGTTGGGTAACTATCAAAAGGTAATCGGTACTCGCAAGTTTGAATACATGTAATAACAAGAGATCACCAAAACTTTTGCTAACACATGGCAAAAGAACTCATCCAAATGACTTTGCTAACAAATAGTGTAGGAATATATTCAAACATGTTAAACCCAATATCTCTCATCGCAATATCCCTCAAAATTATATCTTATGATAGTCACATAATTATAAGTATCTCTTCATGAAACAATAAACCTCAATCCACCAGGTTATAGATTAGACATTAGACTATCGGAGACTACACTATAATTTCACAGATTTTATATTCTTTAAGATTGCACTATTTTCTTGTAATCTCCTTTACCTGCTCATGAATATCAAGAAATCTAAGCATGCGATCAAAGGCTATGCAAAGGAATTATTGCTAAGAAGAACAAGGAGGATCTGCGAATACTTTACTGGATCATAGCACCACATTGAGCCCACCACAATAAATGAACTATAAAACTATACCACCTAGATCCCAAGTCTAAAACTAAACTGCAACTCATTCAGACCTTTGAGTGCTCATTCACATGTTATATCACTTGCCAACCTATAAGACTCTACCTAATTAATACCAAGCTCATCACCGGTTTATTAAATATTATTTTTAAGGCCATAAAAGTACCTTACTTTATTTCAACTGAGCAGAACTCATGAAATAGCAATTTTCTTTGAAACCGGCTCGATGCTCGACAATGGTATAACGGCACTCAAGCGCTGGACTTTTCATCCGTAGGAAATCAAGATATTTACAAATATATTCTGGTAAAAAATGGTTTACTTCAACATATACTTGAATTTTTAATTAAAAAAGTTACACTAGTTGAAAATATTCCATCTTTCAATTGAGCCATGAAAATAATATAGTCTGAAAAATGAATAACATTAGCACAAGAGTATCCCACTGTATCCAACCTGTTAGTAATTAACTACGTATTTGAACGGCAAGAAAATATGAAATAAATGATACCAAGCACACAACAATCAATCACAAGTAATAAATGCACTATTTTTACGTGAAAAACTTCCTATTGAACGAGGGAGAAAAAACACAGGACACTGAGTCCAAACCTTTCCACTAGCAACAATTTATCGACTATATATACCACAAATCTCAAGGGTCACAACCTCTTATTTCAGACAGCCCGTACAAGAAATATAAAGTGAAAGAGTAGAGATAAAACCCGACAGATATTCTTCTTAGCAGTAAGAATTTCGTATGTGTGATTAGTGGAGATTGAAACTTGATTCAAAACTGAATCAAAGGCTCAAAATTTCATCTTCTCCTTCTTCTCTCTCTTTCTGTTTTTTTCTCTCTCAGAAACGATGCTCAAAATTGATCTACTAACCCTAAAACGTAAAGTGCGTGTTTTATAAAAACTGGCAAGTGCTCGAGCACCCATCGAGCGCGCATCAGGTGCAGGTTGCGCTCGATCACCCTTCGAGAACAGATCGAGCGCACAGCTTCTGGAATTCTAGCTTGAGCACAATTCAGGCAAGTATCGAGCGCAATGCTATTGGAAAGTGCGCCTCGAGCGCCCAACAGGCGCAACTCAAGTCTTCATCATACGATGAGAATATTTGCCTCCATCTGCCACGTCAAGTGGGTATGGATCCACACGGAAGTGACCCATAACCCAACAAATTTTTTCTCACGATTGTGTGGGGCCATTCATCGTCATCTCGGCAGTAGAACAACAAGTTTCGAGCTTCCCCTTTTACAATGCTTTAGTTATCATATCCGATCCATTCTCCTCAGTCCTGACCTTTTTCAGTACCAACAACCCCGTGTCAACGACATTCTGCACCCAGTGATACCTTACATCGATATGCTTTGATTTGGAATGAAATGACGAGTTCTTACAAAGATGAATCGCACTTTGATTATCACAAAGTAACACATATCGCTCCTACTTGAGACCAAATTTCCGAATGAATTTCTTCATCCATAACAACTCCTTACTTGCCTCCGTTATAGCAGTGAACTCTATTTCAGTAGTGGAGAGAGCAACACACCTCTACAATTTCGATTGTCAGGAAATAACTTCTCCCGTGAACATGACTAAATATCTTGAAGTAGACTTTCGTGAGTCAACATCACCCACCATATCTGCATCAATATACCCAATCAGAAGTGGCATGTTGCTTCCTAAAGACAAACACAGTTTAGAAGTTCCTCAGAGATACTTTAGAATCCATTTCACTGCGGACAAATGCTCCTTACCGAGATTTGACAAGAATCAACTAACAACTCCAACAACATAAGTTATATCTGGCCTTGTACACACCATGGCATACATTAGGCTACCAACGACTGAAGAATAGGAAATACCTCTCATGTATGATTTTTTATCTTCTATAGAAGGATATTGCCAATTACTCAACTTGAAGTGATTGGCCAACGGGATACTGACCGATTTTGACTTTTTCATGTTGAAATGTTGAAAGTTCTTTCTCCGCATAGCTCTCTTGTGACATCCATAACTTCCTCGCTTTGCGGTTGTGAAATATTCTAATTTTTAAAATTTGCTTTACCGACCCCAAATCTTTCATAGCAATGGACGTCCCAAATTATCGTTTTAACTCCGTGACTCAAGAGGGATTATGCCCAACTATTAGCATATCATCCACATAAATTAAGAGAACAACAAAATTATCCTTACAAAATCTCCGAACAAAGACACAATGATTCGATATCGTCTACTAGTAGCTTTGACCCACCATGATAGACTCGAACTTCTTGTACCATTGCCTTGGTACTTGTTTCAACCCATATAGACTTTTTTGAGACGACACACTAATTGGTCCTTCTCCTTGATCAGGAATCCCTCCGGCTGCTCCATGTAGATCTCCTCTTCAAGATTATCGTGAAGAAATGCCATCTGCACATCCATCTATTCCACTTCCAGATCAAGAACAGCAGCCAACCCGAGCACCACTCGAATAGAAGACATCTTTACAATTGAAGAAAAGATCTTGTCAAAATCAATACTCTTCCGTTAATTGAAACCATTCAAAATCAATCTCGCTTTGTACCTCGGTTGTGAGCTGTTTTAATCTATTTTCAACCTAAAGATCCACATGTTATTCAACGCTCGTCTTCCCTTTAGTAACCTTGTCAACTCAAATGTGTAAGTTTCATGCAACGATGCCATCTTGTCTCGCATAGTTGCCATCTCGTCTCGCATAGCTTCCATCCACTCCGCCTTATGTTTATCCTCCATTCCTTCCTCAAAACATTCGGGCTCCCCTCCGTCAAGAAGTAACATATACTCCTCGGCCGACAGACGAATAGAGGGTCTTCGATCTCTTATGGATCATCAGAGTGGAATGGTCTCGATAAGCTCAGCAGTATCATAAGTAACAGCCTCTTCCTCATCTCTATCAGACATTGGAGTCTCGTGGACTTCTTTCTCTTCGGCATTGCCTTGATATTCACTTTGATGACGGACAGGTGTCGGCGTAAGATTTGAATCACATGCCCGACTATCATCATTATTGGAGACAGTCTTTGCATCTTTGCCACTATCCTCTATAGTTTCATTCTCGATAGACATGACATCCCTAGATCGAACCAACTTCTTCTCAAACGGATCATACACTCGATATCCAAACTCATCTTTCCCGTAACCGAAAAATATGCACTATCTGGTTTTTGACTCCAACTTGGTCCTTTCATATTTGGGAATGTGAACAAAGATCTTGCATCCAAACACCCGCAAGTGATCATAGGATACTTCTTTTCCAAACCATATCTTTTCAGGCACTTTTCCTTTCAATGTACCGTGCGGTGACAAATTGACGATATGAGCCACGGCCCTCAAGGCTTCCCCCCAAAACGAATCGGGGAGCTTCAACTCCGAAAGCACACATCAGACCCTCTCTATTAGAGTCTTATTCATCCGTTCGGCCACCCCATTTAGTTGCGGTGTCTTCGGTGAAGTCTTCTGATAGCGAATTCCATAAGATCGGCAATACTCATCAAATGCTCTGATGTACTCTCCACCATTATTACTTTGGATACATTTCAATTTCTTCCCCATTTGCCTCTCAACCAAGGCATGAAAATATTTGAAGAATGTAAAAGCTTGATCCTTCGATTTCAGCGAATACACTAACAGTTTTCGAGAATAGTTATCAATGAACGTGACGAAGTAAAGAGGTCCTCCGAGAGTTTTGACCTTGAAAGGGCCACATATGTCGGTGTGGACCAATTCAAGGAGATCAGTCTTCCTTGTGGATGAATTACCATTGAATAAAATCCGTCGTTGCTTTCCTGTCATGCAATGAGAACAAGTCTTCAACTGAGCTACTTTTACACCCTGAAGACAGTTCTTCCTGGCTAAATAATTCAAGCCCTTCTCACCCATGTGACTCAACCGTCAATGCCACAAATCTGAAGACCTCTCATCTCTAGCAACATGCACATCTCTCATTGCAATCGAGGCTTGCAACACATGCAAATTGAGAACTTTCCTACCCCAAGCTACAACTAAAGACCCTCTGGTCAACTTCCATACTCCTTCACAAAATGTACTACAAAAATCCTCATCATCAAGCTTGCCCACCAGATCAGATTTAGCCGATAATCTGCAATGTGTCTGACATCCCTAAATAACAACTTGGTTCCATCATTCGTGGTGAGACACACATCACCATAGCCAACAATTCGGGATGTACCTTTATTGCCCATTTTTAACACTCCAAAGTCGCTGGAAGTGTATAATATGAAGAACTCCCTCCGTGACGTGACGTGAAGTGAAACACCACTATCCACCACCCAATTTATCTCAAGATCAGCCAGATTGATCACCTCATCCTCCTGAAACACCAGCCAAAGATCACTCCCGGTAACAATAGTAGCTCTTTCTTTATCTCGAGTCTTATTTGCCTTCTTTTCATTGCTCTCTACATTTTCTCGCTTCCACTTATAGCAATACTTCTTGATGTGTCCCTTCTTTTTACAGTGATGACACTCGAAGTTCTAGTACCTCGATCTAGATTTACTTCGACCATTCTCTACAGATTTAGGGTCACGCCCTTTACTTCTTCCCCGTGATTCAAAAACTAGTACTTCGGAGTGCATAGAAGAAGAAGACCCCTGTGATCGACGTCTTATCTCTTCATTCAATAACACTCCCTTTGCTATCTAAAGGGTCACCATGCCGTTTAGAGCTGTATTAGCGATGGTAATCCTTATCACCTCGTACGAGTCCGTTAAGATAGTCAGAAGCCATAAACCCAGCAGTTCATCATCAAATTTTAAGCCAATGCCACTCAATTGATCAACATATCTTTGAGACTTGTTTAAGTGATCAGCGACAGACAAGCCCTCCTTGTACCTCACTTACATTAGCTTCATCAAATGAAACAATTTATTATTATTGGTCTTCGAGGCATAAAGTGTTTTAAGTTTTTGCCACAAGGTTCTTGCGTGCATCTCATTCCGGATGTGGTTATATACATTGTCATCCACAAATTGTCTAATATAACCACAGACTTGTTCATGCTCAAATGCCCATTCCTCCTTGGACTTCGATTCCGATTTTTGCGTAGCAAATACTGAATGGTGCAATGATTTCACAAACAACAAGTCCTTCATCTTGCTGCGCCAAATATTATAATTCGTGCCATTCAAACAAATCATCTTATTTCCAATCTCCGTCGATTCAAATAAGTCACAACACCCGATACAACTCTCTCTCTAATACCACTTGTTAAGAATTGACTACGTATTTGAACCACAAGGAAATGCAAAATAAACGATTCCAAGCACACAACAATCAATCACAAGTAATAAAGGCACGATTTTTTCGTGAAAAACTCCCTATTGAACGAGGGAGAAAAACTACGGGACACTAAGTCCGAACCTTTCCACTAGCAATAATTTATCGGCTATACAAACCACAAATCTCAATGGTAACAACCCCTTGTTTCAAACAGCCCGTACAGGAAATATAAAGTGAAAGAGTAGAAATAAAACCCGATAGATGTTCTCCTCAGCAGTAAGAATTTCAGACGTGTGATTGGCGGAGATTGGAACTTGATTCAAAACCCAACCGGAGGCTCAAATATTCTTCTTCTCCTTCTTTTCTCTCTTTCTCTCCTTTTCTCACTCAGAAACGGCGCTCAAAACTGATCTACCAACCCTAAAACACAAAGTGCGTGTTTTATAAAAATCGGCACATCAGGCGCAGGTCGCGCTCGAGCACCTTTCGGCGCAAATCGAGCGCATAGGTTCTGGAATTTTAGCTCGAGCACAATTCAGGCGAGTATCGAGTGCAATGCAACTGGAAAGTGCGTCTCGAGGGCCCAACAAGCGCAACTCAAGTCTTCATCATGTGATGAGAATATTTACCTCCATCCGCCACGTCAAGTGGGTATAAGCCCACACAAAAGTGACCCATCACCCAACACAACCGAGATACTTAATTATTTCATTGCATCAATGAATAATACAGTTTCATATCAAAATTCTTGAACTATTGATTTCAATTTTCCAAATGATCCGCTCCACTTTCCTCACGAAGGACGCAGCTGCTGGAATTTCCCCCCACTAGCACAGACTGTCTGTTCACTGATGTTCCAACCAGGAGGATTATGCACACTCAAATTATCAATAATGCATTTACAACCTCTCAGACCAGGACAATTCAACTAAGAGATGAAATTCTGTGGAAGGGTGGGTTATTTCAAGGGAGATGCTCCCTCATGAAACTGGAATGTTCTGTTGGGATTGGAACAGTTGGAGACATGGTTTATATATAAAATTGTCAATCAAAATAGTTGTATAGCCGTGTATACTGGGAAAACTACCTTGTCTCTAGAGCGCTAGCATTCTACCACTTTTTTGCTCGAGTGCCAAATGAGCGCTATTCCACCGCCAAGAATTCTGTCAATATGTTACTCGTGGCAAGCAAGCACAACTCAAGCTCAAGCATTTTGCCAATTTGGCATTTGAGCTTCAGGGTGAGATATGCATTGAGTGTGAGCATAATGCAATATGCCGCTGGAGCACAAGTCAAGTGCTTCCAAGCGAAAGCATTCTGCCAATTTTCCCTCGTCTTCTCGTGCTGATCTTCACTATCCGTTGGGCAACTCTGCTACTAAGTGCCATGCATGCGAAAGACGAACTTCGTAGGTGATGAAGCCTTAAAATTTGACTCAAATAGAACTCAATCGAT
Organism: Nepenthes mirabilis; assembly: GCA_025585075.1. Classification (NCBI taxonomy): domain Eukaryota; kingdom Viridiplantae; phylum Streptophyta; class Magnoliopsida; order Caryophyllales; family Nepenthaceae; genus Nepenthes; species Nepenthes mirabilis. Next base: position 15,017 of record JAODPA010134382.1, read on the forward strand.
ACATCATTTGGCACGGGATTTTGCAGCTTCCAAAGGCTAATTGAGATGGTTATTTGTATTCTTCTGTTGTTTGGAAAATTGAAATTATATTCTGGAAATTTTGATTAATGAACTTGCCTTTCTTACGTTCTTGCTTCAGGATGTTATTCTTTTTTGCGGACGGTTGAATGAAGAGTGAATGCTGCTGCCCATTGAGCGTAGCCACATGTATTCTTCAGGAGTTGAAGACTTCGTTGTTGTCATCATTGTCTATTTCCTTGGGGTTTGGAGCTCTTACTGGCATGGCGAAGAACTTGATTGTGAAGTTGATCATGTTGCGTGGGGTCTTGGCCTGGAGCTGTTTCACTACTTATCCTTTCACGAGTATGGCACACAGCCAGGGAAGAGATGCCCTTGCGCTCTTCCGGTTTTCCTCGTGTATGTGACGGCTTTTTCTATTGGGTTATGGGTCACTTTCTTGTGGACTCATACCCATTTGACGTACTATTTGATGGTTCAGATGATGACATTTGGGTCCTGTACTGATACAGAGAATTGCAGTGTTTGCACATAAGAGGTGCTTGAAACCTCGATTCCAAAAGGAGTGTGCTCGAGGCATGCCTGAGGGGCGTACGAAGCGCTGAATCCAGTGGCTTCTGCACCTGGGACGCGCTTGACAGGTGTTCAAGCGCCAATTCACAGTATAAAAATGCACTTGCACATTGTAGGGAAAACAACTTGCATTCTTTGAGACCTAAAGTGCCATCTTTGAGAGAAAAAAGAAGAGATATAGAAAGACAAGAGAGAAGAAGAAAATTTGAGCATTCAATTGTATTTCAAATCGTGTTCAAATCTTCGCTAACCTTAAGTACGCTATTCTTAGAATTTAGAAAATTATTTTATCGGTTATATTTTTATTCTTTCATCTTATATTCATTGTTACTTGATTTATTTGATATAAAGTGTTGAATTTTTGTATTTTGTTAAGGTTTGTATAACCGAACTTTTACGTAGATGAGATATTTTGAACATATCGTCCGATAGTTTTTTTCTCTCATTTTAAAAAGAGTTTTTTACTTGAAATTATATATTTTTTTTTATTTATGATTGTTGTTAATTTGTTTATTATGTGTTATCAATTATTTTTTTGTGGTTCAAATAACTGGGTCGTATCCCAATATTTTCGTCACTATGAGGCCTCAAAACAATTCACGATTTTTAACTGTTTGAATATGTGAAATAGCAATAAAAACATTTAATATAAATTTTATGTAGAAAATCTTTCTTAATTAAAAAAAAATTACAAAACCTTACGTTCTACACCAATTTATATCAAATCTTAGTCCGTGCTTCAAATGGTCCCTCAAACATTTTGGTTATATAATATACTACAAGTGCACAAACAAGCAAGAGATGAAACGTCTAAGAAAGAGCAAATGAAGAAACAAAAATGAAATGAAGGCGGTAGACTCGGTACAAATAATCTCTTATGATTAAATTTATATATTGTTTGGATTT
>JAODPA010134393.1:0-16512 GCA_025585075.1 Nepenthes mirabilis
AAGGTTCTTTATATAAGTATTATAACTTTAATTTTGAATGTATAATTAATGAGTTAAATAAAATTTGAGTGCATTATTATATTTCTTATACTTACAAGTTTAGTGATTGACATTTGACGGGAGGATTTGGATTTTGTTTCGTTATATCGGGTTATATATAGTCAAGTCGAACCCCAACAAAAGGGTGAAACAAACACAATTATTCCACCTGTACTTCATAACACATTCAAGCAACAAACCATCAAACTAGTATTAAAAACAATATGTCTAGCAACATCCACCTCAACTACTCCACGACCAACACTCGAAGTCACTAAACAAATAATATCTATTCCAAGCCAATCTCAACATACAACTATCAACCCAGCCTCACCCGACACTTTCATCCACATCTTGACGTACCACTAGAAAGACTAAGTTGTAGGACTTTATAGCACAGGTTCAACCAGCTATTCAAACATTGCAGGATAAAAATTCCACCAGCAACTCTTTGGTATCTGCTACTGATTCTCTTTCACGAAAAAATAGAAAATTTTCTAGTATTCAATTTCAATATGTTTACACTCATACTAGAAAAATGGAAAATAAAAACCCTATTACTCCACAATCTCCAATCTACTCAGATATGCAATATATTAATATTATTTTAAGTAATAACGACTTTATAGACATGAACTACTTAAGAAAAGAACCTATATCCAAAGAAAATATTCCATTATAAAAATAATATTTTAAAATTTTCATTAAATAATAAACTGGCAATTATAGAATTCAATGAAGCCACAGAAGCAGCTGATCAAGTAGGGTCAATTCCATGCACTACTTAATAATTCCAACTCCATGGCTGCTCAGACTTCAAACACAAACTGAAGGAATTTTGCCTCCTTGGCTAGGTGATAACGTCTTCACTGCCATTGTAATGTTTTGAGAGCTTGTTGATGAAGCTGTTTATCGCCGGCTGCCGCAACATTGAAACCTTGGGAAAGGGAAAAAACAAGCAAAGCGAAGTGGAATGAATGAAATCCTTGTCCTAGTGCATAAAAAGTACTAGAAATTTAAAAAGGGCTCGGGCTCATCCAAGATGGCAAAGAACACAATTGTTGTCGTAAAATCACAAGGCAGAAGCCCTAATCCAGAACCAATCAAATGAAATAGCATGGTGCGGTAAAAGATCATCCCAAATAAGGTAAGTTCATCAAAAGTAATTATTACTCGCCGCATATGAATCAGGTGAGGCTTCCCAGCAGAGCTCCTGGCCTTTCCAATCGGTAATGACTCCTCCAGCACCTTCTATAACTGGTATCAGAGCGAGGAAATCGTATGGCTGAACACAAAATTCAATCAACAATTGCAAAGGCTCTGTAAGGTTTCCACTATAAATAGTTGCACGCTCAACCATTAATATGCATTGCCACCAGGTTCCCATTAAAAGAAAAAACTAAAATCAGTCAGGTGCACGAACCTTGAGACCAGATTCAATGACAAGATCGACAAACCCAGAAGCTAGAAGGGCATATGCATAGCAATCACAGCCATACAGTGGCATTTTAACCTGTGTTCACATACTTATTTCAAACAACTAAGCGTACCATCTTATTCAATAGCAGCAGATTATCCTTCATATTAAATATGGGATTAATTGCAACAGAAATATAGAGACCTTATTTCTAACACGAGCAAATGCCTCTTCTGCAGGTCCCTTAAACAGATGTGGGCTTGTGGTATACCTATCCAGAAAGGAAACAGGACGATACCAAATATCACAAAGGAGCTTAAATGCTCAGCAAGGAGGCATAATGACTTGCTAATTAGTTCATGGATCCTGAACTACGGGCCAGAAGATGAGTCTGCGAACTTTCTGCATGAAAGGATAGTTCAGAGGGAAAACATACATATATGCCTGCGAGAGCTGCATACAGCTACGAGTAGCCACTTCCTGTCCATTCAATTTAGTCTTCCTTCCACCTATACCCAACCATCTTTCTCTTAAGACAGGTTGATCAATTATGCCCAGTATCTGTGATTTTAACATGAAAAAATATAATTAAAACAAATCAAGAACCAACTCAAAGAACTAAAAGCTGCTGATGCATAACTAATATAGGGTGTGGTGCTAGAATTGACCTAAAATACAAGATTTGAACCAAACATCATGCAACAAATAATATGCCAAGGGTCAAAAGCATGCAAGAAAATCTAATTTGTGTTTGATTCACATAAGTTGGAGGTGATTCATACCGGCTTACCCTTGTATAGAAGAGCAATGAGAGTGCCAAACAAAGGCTTCCCTGGGAAGCACGGTCAACAGTCAAATGAAAAATTTAAGCTTAATCATTAATATCACAACTTTTATGTTCATTGTCAATGAAGCTTAAACTTCACACTGAGTTCTTTCTTTCTTTATTGTAGTTGACATAAAGAGATGCACTTACCAGTAATGAAGCTCTTTGTCCCATCTATAGGATCTAAAACCCACACATAGTCTGTATAACTCTCTTTACACCTCCAACCGTTCTCTTCACCATAACTGAACCAAATAACTAGTCATTTAGGAACACAATTTATATGAACAACTTGGAAATCAAGTTTCACATGTAACAATTTTTGATGAGCAAAATGTGAATTCAAAGAGGTTTGAATGACAGATTATGATCAAACATTCATAGTAAATAGCTAAATGTCATCTAGTTTGTTTGAATAACGGATTAAGGTTTGAAAAGGCAATAATCTTTTGCTCATTAGAATAGATGACATTTGCACATTAGACTTTCAGGTTCTTCATGTAAATTCATCCCCGCAGAGTATATATCATGACATAATTTCAAATTTTCCCCTATTCCCCCTCTTTTAGCAGCCAAGCATGCCTTTTTGTCCAGTGATGATGGAAAATCACAATATGAAAAAATCACTACATAACAGCACACAGTATCCTCTTACATTGCATGAGATGGAAAATTTTCTGAGATTATTAAAACCATTGCTTCCTCCGCAGCTCGGTCCGCAATCGTGACAGGACCTAATATTTGAATTCAATTAGTATACAATTCCAGTCTGTTATCAAGAAATTGAAAAATTAAACCTGATGTCTCCAATGATTGTAACGCACTGAAATTATTTCACCATAGAATAGTCTCTGCTCAATTGGAAACTATCAAACAGAGTGTTTTGAAATACCAATGCATATCCACCATTCAAACTATTGGTTGACATGTATTTAAAAAATGTAACCTGAGATTTTTAATCTTGGAGATCGCCAAACAAAAAACAAATAGTAATACAAAATCCATAGTTTGCTAAACACCCATCCAGAACCAAGGGTTTGCTAAAATCAATTGAGATAATTAGCCACAGGATTTCATAATTTCTAATACTCCTGGAGACCCACGCAATAATCTCGACATATTACGCACTAAAAAGATCGATTCAATTGAAAAAATCAATGACTAACAAACATGTCGTAATTTTGGAGCGAGATAACGCGAACCCTAATTTTCACTGGCAATGCTGACAAACAAAGTCAGCCAATCAATGCTTTCATTCCACTGAGGACGGGGTGATGACTTGAATGTCAGCCTACTTTATACTTTTTTCTTACAATCTCAAGAACCTAACAAAATGCCATCATGCAACTCCACTGAATTTGTTGCTGATCGATGAAATTTACTTTACGACCCAAATTCCCAACCATTACATAATAAACCAAAACCAGTTTTATTAAGAACAGGCCCTAAGATTTCAACTTCCAGAAACAAGAAAAATGAGAACGTAAATGACGTAACACAACTCAACTAAAAAGACAGAACACATAAACGAATAAATACCAAACGATATCGAAAAAAAAAAAAGGAAAAAAAAGCATGAGAGTTAGTAACACACTCGAGTCATCTTTATCTGAGATTTCAAAATGCTTCCGGAAATATTTTCGGATGACTTCGCCGGAGGCGTCTGCGAGCTTATTAGCAGTGTCTGCAAATCGATCAATCTCTCGATCTTTGAGACCCAATTGGAGAAATCCAGTCTGGCCATTGAAATAAGAATTGGCTATCATTGCTGAGGAGAGTCTGGCTCGATGAGAGAGGGTGAACAGCGAAGGTTTGAAAGAAAAACACAGGGATCGATTTTTGGGGAACAAATACAACGTTTCTGTAAAAAGAGGGGAAAACGTGGGAGCTTCCCGGACGAGGTGAGATTTAGACAGCATTTGCAGGCGGAGAGAGAGAGAGAGAGAGAGAGAGANTAGCGAGTTTAGAATTTTTAAAATTAGTTTAAATATTTTAAAAAATCACAATATTAATTTTGAAAAATGTATTTGCGTTATATCAGGGAAAAAAGGATTTCCGTTGCCGGGACTTGAACCCGGGTCGCTCGGGTGAGAGCCGAGTATCCTAACCAACTAGACTACAACGGAGTTTTCACTTGGCCTCATGAATTACATAATAATATAAGATAAATCTGACAATTTCAGGTGCTCCGCAGCGCAAAAGAGAGGCGATATTTCATAATTATTCGACACGTGTCCCACTAACGCCAACCAAGGCCATTTCCTCTCACCTTTCGGCGTTTCGAAGCCCAAAAGTAAGAACGACGTGATTCCGTGGCATGCTCTCCAAATAATTGACACACTAATCTCAGATCTACTGCGCTAGAGAAAGAAAGAAAGAGAAAGAGGAGTGGGGATGGATGAAAAACTGGTGGAGAGGTTGGAAAAGGCGGTGGCGCGGCTGGAAGTTCTGTCCGCTGGGGGACTGGCTCGGGGATTTGCAGCGGAGGACGGTGTAGATGCGGCGTTGGATCCGGCGATTGTCGCTTTCGAAGATCTGATGGCGACTTCACTTGGCAGGGTTTCGGATGCTGCGGGAAAGATTGGGGATAAGGTTTTGGAGGCCACGAAGTATTTGGAAGAGGCATTTTCTGTTCAGAAAGAACTTCTTATTGAAGTCAAGCGAACTCGAGTTAGTTTTTGTTGCTCGCCTTCTTTTTCTCCAATTTTACAGTTATTAGGTTGTCTAGTGACAATGGAAAATTATGATTGGAAGTTTGGAGTGTATGAATTTGGATAATTTTAGAGAGGACTCCATAACAATGAGGTTGGTTTTACCACGATTGAGCGGATATGTGCCTGAATGATCTCGTTTTGTTTGTAGTTCAATCTAAAATAAGATCGACTCGACCCATTAAAATACGTGGCCTTCAGATTGTAAACTCATGGAAGAATATGAAAGGACCGAATTATTTGACCTAGGACAGAAGAAAATCAATCATTTATCTGGATGTCGGCCCACCAAATATCCGAATGGCTGAATTGTTGGAAATACAAAAGACTAAGGCACCCAATGGCCGGACGGAAAATTAAACAAGTTATTAAATCCTCATGAATGATTATATAAACCAAAGGATGAATGGCAGGCAATTTCAGCAATAAATGGAAAAGTACTAAATTTTGGACAGTTACAAGCTTGTATAACGGTTGAATCATTTAGTTTTCAACCAGCATAACAACTCAATTAATGTACAGCCATGCCAATTCTAAAACTACATACTAATTGGTAGTAAGATTATAGATATGCTAACTTTTTTTAGTTAAGGGGAGTTGATATTCGGAAGAGAAAAAAGTAATGACAGAGTTTTAGTTCCTGTGATACTTGCGTCTTCTAATAATCACAAAGCCAACCCTCCAATCCTCAAACTCTCTCCCACTCTCACAACTTGAATTCCTAATTATCTTTCATTTTCATATAAAGATTTTTAATTTGATTCGGGGAGCGAGTCTTATATCTTTTGACTTTTTATTAATTGTTATAGTGTGCAAAATCTCAGATTAAAAAGTTGGAAGGTCTAACCTGACTTTTTTTGAACAACAATTCAGATCCTATGTATGCATCATTGATACTATTTGTGGGAATATGATTAAGCCATTAGTTCCTACCCAATTGAGATTCCACCTGCCTAAAAGTGATTTGCATTTTCGACAAAGAAACATGGTGAATACACAGACGCAAGGCCAAATAAGCCAGCCTTCGAAGGACATCACATCTCGTGGTTTCAACTAGGAAGAGGGTAGCTACGAAGATATTTGCCTATTAGTCAATCCAGACATTGAAGTTTTGTTAGCCCAAATCGGCATGTCAAAGATATTAAAGTCTCTAATGGGCTAAACACACAAAACAACTATCCTCCACTCGTAGGCATTGATCTCAAGGAGAGGGTTGAGAGGAAAGAAGATTGTTTTGAAGGGAGGCCATCCACAATCAAAGATTCCAAAGGCTCTCAAAGCACTCTTTCGCACTAATCCTTTTTGGCTTGAAGGACGCTTGATCTTCAATGTTAGGAAAGAAAGTATTGAGTGATAAAATCCATGGTATACCTGGGATTTTGGATGCCCGTCTATCTGAGAGGAAGGGTTGTGCAACTGTTTGCATAAAACCCTCCTGGTCAAACAGATACTACGTGTATCTGTTAATCATTTAGAGTAGAGGACATTCCTCAATATTAAAAGAATCGTCTCTACAACTGAAGTGGAAGAGAGGATAAAGCGGATCAAATAGCTGGTTTTTTGGGTAAACACTGTTGGGTAGATGACCAAATTGGGTCATGTACCTTTCACTTCAAAGATCAAGAGGTATCGGCTATCTCATAAATTTAAAATGCCGATACGTGAGCCTTATGACGAAAGTATTGATCCAATGAATTATTTAGACATATTCCAAACTTTATTCGACCTCCAAAACCTAGAGGATGCTACACTATGCCTTTGTTTTCCTTTAATTTTAAAGGGAGACACATTAATTTGAATCTAAAAGTTCGGACTGAATTCCATTTGATTCTTTCAGGAATTGACAGATTAGTTTCTATCATAGTTTGCCTCCAATCGGAGGGAAGAAAAGCAGTACTAACACCTTATCAAGATCCAAAAAGGTTCAAGTGAGAGTTTGAAGCTTTTCTGGCCAGATTTAATGTCGAAATTAGAGGCATCTCGAAATTCACTGAAATGGACTATAGAGTCCCAAATCACAATTTGTTTCGACCTGTTTTCAATTTGCGGAATAAACGTAAACACGAATATATAATGTATGTAAAATATATTCAGATCTAGACGAAACAAACAATCAAAAGCATATAAAATATAAGCACAGTAAACAACAATAATTAGGGCATAATTTTGGTGATGAAGGAAATTCTCGAAAACTACAACTATTAAGTAAAACTCTCTGAGCTTCTACTACCAGTGAAAAGAATATATTATGAAAGTCAACTTACAGATCGGATAGTATAGAAGTATTAATTTAGCCAATTTACTCTTGTTTTGTAACCCCTACCAAGTAACTCATTGGATTTGCTTATGGTAACGGAATCGGACGCCTTTCGGTCTTCTTATCAATCCTCCTTCACGAGCCGTCGAATTTCCGCACACCACTGGATCCCAGTTAACATGCCACCCATGTCTCTTATGATAGTTTACAAGCAGGAATATGTGTGTAGAATAAATAAGAGAATGTGAGAAAATTTTATAGTTGAAGCACAATAATCAAGGATGCGTTTTCTCAAATAGGAGCACTTAACAAGTATAAAAGAGAGCATTTTTTTTTACTGTGCAACCGTCAATAATTTCATCCACAAGAAGTCTCTTACGAAGAGAAAAAGGTGGCTATTTATAAAGTAGCCTGAAAATTAGGTTAAAAAAGTATGACTGTTTGAAAATGCATGCCCTAGTGCGCCCCCAAGCTAGCACTGGGTTTGCGCCCTAGTGCTTGAGCATGGCTCGGGCATGCCTTGAGGGTTGGCACTCGACAAATGGCACCTTGGGGGTGCCTCGAGCGCTTACTCTCAGCATTTGGCGTTTCCGGTGCGCTTCGAGCACTAACACTTGGGAAATGGCATCCGTGCCAAGATCGGGCGTGCCTCAAGCGGGAACACACGGGAAATTGCGTTTGGGCATGGCTCAGGTGTTAGCCAGGCATGAATACTGGGAGTTCTGCATCAACGAATATCGGACGCGAATCTGATGTAGATCTTGAGGATAATAAAAATTTCGCCAACGAATGACCAGACACGGTCACGGAATATGTCAATACAAAGTATGCCTAACAATCTCACCCTTTGGCAATTTTGCGACAAAATTCTACAAAAATAAAAAACCAAAAACAAGCGAAGTACGGGTTCAGAGACTACCAAGATAGAATCTGTGTACATAAAAATCTACGCCTAGTAGACAACTAATATGATAAACATTAAAGCAAAGGAGCGGCAGAAGGTGCTGTAAAATGTGCTGTTCTTGTGCATACAAGGCTAGTACGGAAGTAGATAAAAGTAGTAAAGTAATAGATAAGCACAGGTACAAAAGATATCAAATGCATCAAAATAGTAGGTACAACACTTGTCTAAGCAAAATGTAATACAAGATAAGTTCTCCTGACAACAATATAAAACCTCCCCCTAAGAAAAAGGAGTCAAGTGAGTAAAGCTTCTTCTAAGATAACTACTCTCCCTTTTTATCACGATTGACTAAAGGGAGGGCATCAATCAGACTCAGAAGAATTACGGTGAGATTACCATGTTAAAGAGAAACGGGGCGATCTGCTCCTCCTGAGTAGTAAAGTGGGTGTCAAGGCGCTGAAAGATTTCGAGCATTTCCGACTGCAGTTGTGCGTGAGAAGAAGAAAATTGCTTAAGTTGATTGCTAATCCGGGAGAGCTGTCCCATAATTAGAGAGAAGGAAGAGATAGAAGACAAAGGAGGATTGGAAGGTCCCGGACAGGATGGATCAGGACAGGACGGGTCAGGACAAGATGAGCCACCCTCAGGCATAAAAGGGGGGTCCTCCGGAAGAGGCTCATCTAAAGGATCATCAAGAGCAGGTAAGAGCTTATGGGTGTAGGCTTGACTTTGTGCTAAGGTAATGCGAGTAATGGACCAGCTAGGCCATACACATGGAAGGTTCGGAAACTGAACGCCTAAACCCATTATTAGGCGGTGGATGAGACAACCATGGGAAATGTTGTCATCCTTCTTGGATATAAAATGATCGATAATATAAGAGTACAAGTAGGACGGAAGATCAATAGGCCGTCCATGTAGAAGAGTATAAAGAAACAAGGCCTTCTCCTGAGGAATAGAGGAAAAGTGTGTGATCGGAAACAAATTAGTCAAGATAATCTGGCACACAACCATCCTCCGAGGGGTGAGAAGTTTAGTTTTGAACGATCTACTATGCCACTCCATGGGGGAGCTACGGAGAAAAGAGGCTACCTCATCGAGATGTGATATGGTATTCCATTTGTATGGGTAGTTTGGATGGTCAACCTGAGGAATACCTAGGTTGCAGGAGATTTTTTCCAGGGTAATCCGGAGGCGACTCCCCCTCAAGAATGTAGTGAAGGAATGTGTCGCTAGGTCAAAATCGAAGATGTTAGAATAAAACTCTTGAATCAAGAGTTCAGAAGAGAGGATGAAGTTAGTCAAGATTGGCTCCCAATGTGGGTCTGTAAACAGAGAGGTGATAGACTGGTCGAAGGACGCGAGGTCAACTTTTCATTCAAGGGTAAGTTTCCTTTTAGATATACGGTCTTGAAATAATTCCTCAGCATCTGGATTAACAAAATGGTCAGGTGTTGAGGGTCCACTCGCCTGGGGATGTTTACGAATAGATTTTCTGACAAAGGACTTCCGTGGACCAAACATCTGTACCGCAAAATAGGGAGAAAGACGGTGAGAGATGTGATTCTAAGACATGCCTAAAAACTACTCACATGGGGAGTGGATCCGGTCGCATACTCCCTCTGAGCATGCTGCAAAGGGTGGTCTACGGGCAGTTCCCTAGCTCATAGAGGCCGATAACCGGCATTACCGCAGCTGACAGCGCCACAATAGCTTTGTCACAAAAGTAATGATGGCCCAAACATCATGATTCAAAGTTAACAAAATTACGTTGCAAATGTTCAATTGCCTCAGGAGACAAATTTGGTTAACTTGAATAGTTTGAAGTTATTCAATTAAAGGGCCCAGTTTGTCAGAAGTTTGAATTGTTAGAAAACTGAACCGTCAAGCTTCAAAATTGTCAAAAGACAAACGCTTACCGAGGGGTTTATATCTACCAAATAAGAATCCAAAAAATGATGAAGTATCAAAATCAATAAGAGGAGAAAAATTTTCTATTTGGATAGTTTTATTAATTTAAACTTTCAATGACTTATAATTTCATGCAGATAAAATATAAGTCCAATTAAAAGAGCAGATTAAAAATTACGATCTGAATGCAAAAAATAATATTCTTCTTTATAGATTTCTCACGTACAAGGTATATTCTTATAAGGTCAATCCTAAAGTCAGTCAACTCGAAGAAAAAAGAGAAGGAAGGGGGCAATCCAACAACTAGAAGAAAAAGAGGAAAAATGTTTAGAGGATGCATCCCCTTGTTCTTGGAATGCAGCATCCCATCGATCGGCTTTGGTTGTGTAATATGTACATTATGACAATATCACAGCACATAAGCCGAAAGATATTGAATTGGCTAATCCACTCCGAGCAAGCCGAGAAGCCTAGATGCTCCACAACATATAGAAAGGAGCACCAAGTGTAGCTGTCCGAAAGGAGATTATCCCAATCTAGGATGTTATACAAAAAGAGGGAAACTAAGATGGCTTTCCACGTAAAAGAGGGCAACCAAGTTCATGAATTCCTCCTTGAAGAATATAAAGACACCTAGGAGAGCTCTCTTTGGATTCACTGAACGGAAACTCCTTTAGATGTTAATACTAGAAGTTTCGTTAAAAATCAAATGAAACTCCATCAAATGTTGAGACTTGGGATTTGTTTGAAAACCAAATGAGAGTAGCTCTTTTATAGCAAAAAGAGCCACAAAACAGGGTGTTTTGAAGTAGAAAAAGGAGTCAAATAGTCAAATTAATCAATAATGTAAAGAATCAAACTTTGATTGATAAGATCAATCAGTAATCAATGTGCATTGATTAATATTCTATCGGGAAGGAGCATTCGGAGGACGTTCAAAGCGCACCACCCAAGTGCCTATTCTAACATACTCAAAATTTGAATTCAACATCCAAATATAGGGGGCTAGTGTTAGGTACGGTCTAGAATAAAATCGACCTAACCTGATAAAATACAAGGCCCTTAGATTGTAAGCTTGTGAAAGAATATGAAATAGTCAAGTTGTTAGACCTAGAATGATTGAGAATCAAGAATTTGTCTAGATATCTAGCCAGTCGAATATCTGAATGACTAGATTGTTGGAAATGCAAAAGATCAAGACATCTAATGGTTTGAGAGAAAATTAAACTAGGCATTAAATCCTAACGAAAGGTTACATAAAATGAAGGATGAACGGCCATATTAAACTAGCAATAAGGCTACAAATATGACAAATTCCCTCTGTCATGGGGATCCGGTATCTTGAAGAGAAGAAGGCAGGGACATAGCTTTAGTCTTCGTGACATCTGTGTCTTCTAATAATCACAGAGTCAAACGCTCCAATTCTCAAAATCTCGTCTACTCTCTTAATCTGAATTCCTAATTATCTTTCATTTCCATAGAAAGATTTCTTACATGAACATCAGGGGATATTTCAGATAGCGAGTCTTGTATTTTTCGACCTCTTATTAACTATTGTGGTGTGTATGATCCGGACTTTATTCGGACGACAACTCAGATTCCAGGTATGCATCAGTAGGGTAGCTTTTTGTTTTTATAGTTCGAGTTCTGTAAATTTGTATCATAGAATGTGTCCTTTTGGGTTAGGGTAGGAAACTAGGTCTTGGTAGCTAGACACTAGGTTGTATACTAGGTCTTAGTAGGATTGCCTAAATGAAATCTTGATTTACCTGGAACAATTCGCATGCTCGTAGATCTTTGTTAGAATTGCAGGGACATAGCTGAAAAAGGAAAGGGAAGATAGGGAGAGAGAATTGGGGAGGCATGGGTAACCTTTCAACTGCTGATGAGTTTCAGAATTATTCACATATTGAAGGAAGGTGTCATTCAACTCTTGATGAATTTGCCTGCCTTCACTGTATTTTTTTTTACCAATATATTTCCCAGCCCTTGGTCTGAAATTTCACTAGTAAAGATCACTTAAATAGGTTAACAGCATGGGTAAGTTATGGATAAGGGTGTACAAATTCATTTCTGCTCAGTATTCTGTGAGAATATAGTTGGCGGAGTCTAATATAAACTTTGCAGAAGCCTGACATGGAGAGGTTGGCTGAATTTCTTAAGCCTTTAAATGAAGTGATTATGAAAGCTAATGCGTTGACAGAAGGAAGACGTTCTGATTTCTTCAACCATCAGAAAGCTGTTGCCGACAGTCTTTCAGCTTTAGCATGGATTGCATATACAGGCAAAGATTGTGGTAAGAAGAATGTTCAGCAATTTCTTTTCTATGCAAAAACAGTTGTAACGTTATCTCCAATTAGTCCCTAATATGCTTTTCTTCCTATTCATCTAAGGTATGAGCCTTCCAATTGCACACGTGGAAGAAAGTTGGCAGATGGCTGAATTTTATAATAACAAGGTACAAATGCAGTTTCAGCTATTACATTATAGTATCTCACAATGACCATGAAAAAGGTTTGCTATCAAAAAGAATGAGTACATTTTATGAAACTGTATCTCTTGTAGATTCAGGACCCTAGCAGACAGTTATAGGGTGCAGTTGCTGTGTCATGTTCTTTTCTGTTGTAATGTATGTTCCTTGTACTTGCAGCTTATTTGCAGTGCAGAAGTTCATTATCTACATAACTATCATCTTGCTTATTTAGGGGATACCTCTTTTAGAGTAAATGGACTTTTTGATGTGGATGAAAACCAAGTCTCATGGCATTTTAATATATTGCCTTTCTTGACTATAGCCTCTTATTTTGTTAAATCTTGCAATATTTCCTACACAGCATAGTCAGGATTTTTGGGGATGACTTGCTGTTGTTACAGATATGCTTGTTTGTTCAAATTTGTTTGATACGTTTTATATTTCTTGAGCACTATTATTGAATTGGTTCCGTCTAATTATGGTGCTCAGGTTCTTGTGGAGTATAGAAATAAGGATTCAAATCATGTAGAGTGGGCCAAGGCTTTGAAGGAACTCTATATACCAGGCTTGAGAGATTATGTCAAGGGTTTCTATCGTCTGGGACCTGTATGGGGTACCACCGGCAAAGCAGTTGTGTCTGCCCCGTTAAAAGCTCCTGGACCGGCTGGCCCTGCCCCTCCACCTGCACCTTCTGCTTCTTTGATTAGCATTGATTCTCGTCAAACTTCATCATCAAGGCCGAAGGAAGGAATGTCTGCTGTTTTCCAAGAAATCAGTTCAAGCAATGTTACAGCGGGTAGTTATCCCCCTGTTCCTTCTTCCACCATTTTCCTGTGTTGGTTGTTTATTGGTTGTGATTCTTCTTGCCTGTTTCTTAGGTTTGAGAAAGATTACAGATGATATGAAGACAAAGCACCAGAAGGACCGCCATGGTGTTGTCAGTGCTGGAGAAAAAGCAGCACATGTTAGTTCACCGGCATTTTCTAAGTCAGGTCCTCCAAAGCTAGAGCTTCAGATGGGTTGTAAGTGAGTATCTTGGAGTGTTCAAATTGTTTGTTCGTATAGTATTTCGCATGTTGAGGCAAATAGTAGATAAATATGGTGTTGTGCTTTTTGACAGGTGGGTGGTTGAGAATCAAATTGGAAAGAAAAATTTGGTTATTGATGACTGCAATTCCAAACAATCAGTATATGTTTTCGGATGTAAAGACTCTGTCCTGCAGATCCAAGGTGTTTTGTCTGATTCTTGCGCAGGCTGGACCTTTTTTTACTGAGTTTACCTGTTGATATACTTGGAAAACTTCATTTAGTGAGACTTCTCCCTGTTAGGGAAGTCATTCATGAGCTTATTGCTATTCTTCAAAAATGTTGCAGGAAAAGTTAACAATATCACTATCGATAAATGCACTAAGATGGGTGTTGTATTTAAGGTCAGTGTGATAAATGTTTTCAGAAACTTGTTTCTTTGAAATGTTTATGCAATACTAAGTGGTGTGGACCCATGCTATTGGCAAAACAGGGTGTGGTTGCTGCTTGCGAGATTGTTAACTGCAACAGTGTTGAGGTGCAGTCCCAGGTACTCTTATTAAGTACAATAACTAAATTTTATTTTGATTTACTGTCATGTAAAGGGACTTATAAGAGTCTCGTATGCCTTACTGTTTGAAAGCCCAGGTACGTGTCTGGTTAGTTCCTGAGCCGTAGGTTGCTTGAGAACTTCACGGTTTAGATTTTCTGGACAGTTGTATATGTTTATTTTTTTGGAGTTTTGGAAGAGCGAGTTGGATTTTCATGATGTATATATATGTATATTCTGATTTTGCCTGTTCGGTGGTTGTTGCAGGGTTCAGCACCAACAATTTCTGTGGACAACACAACAGGATGCCAATTATACTTGAGCAAAGAATCTCTGGAAGCATCAATAACAACGGCAAAGTCCAGTGAGATTAATGTATTAGTACCTGTTACGGATGTTGATGGTGATTGGGTATGTTGCTTTTTTTCCGATTAGTTATTTGGGTGTGATTTTTAAAGGTTTCCTCTTTCTATTAGGTCCCCCAACCCTTTTCTTTATTGACTTTGTAGCTCAACATATACTTTAGCTCGCTGTAGGCTTCAGAACCATCTTAGGAAATATTAGTTAGCAATTAGCGAAGAAACATTTTATGTTTCCTAAAACCGTAAAGAGGACAGGTTGCAAGGATAATGACTCGTATTCATGTTGACAAGGATATTTCAAGGATTTCCTTCTTTTTTTGCTTTGTTTTCTTGTGGGCTTTTGTGCTGGTGGCAATGCTTGATCGTTACACTGGATGTAAAGCTAGCATTGGTATGCTTTGATTTGATGATATGTTTTTCTTTGGTGATCTCTCTCTCTCTCTCTCTCTCTCTCTCTCTCTCTCTCTCTCTTTTGTGTGTGTGTGTTCGCGCGCATGTACTACTTTTTCCCTCTGGTTATTCTGAGCATTGCATTTGGCTTCTTAGGCATTTGACATTTACACGAACACACCAGTGAAGATCCCATTCTTTGCTTCATCAAATATCAGGAAGATTTTTCTTGGAACCCTAAAACTCAAGAAACAAACCTGAATTTAGAATCTATTCAGTGTGCTAGGGGCTGTAATTATTATATCATGCTATCAGCGGAAGGTTTTTATTGTGAGAGGAGTTCATTTTCCTTCGACTTTTCCAGAAAATTTATGGAGAGGTGTCCTCAGAGGCTACGGAAAAAATGCATAGGAGATGCCCTTAACCACAATAGTAGTTTTCTGTGATGTGGAGGAGAAAAGAATCGGTAAAGCAAGGATAGCAGACTTCCCACCTCTTTTCTTTTCTATTTTTCCTCTCTTTTGGCTGAGTCATTTATATGCATGCCTCAGTTGAGAATGACAGAGATTGTTATCTGAAGATGGGGAATTAAATTTATAGAGTTTATAATTTAGTCTATATGTAACCGGCTAATCTTTTTTAAAAAATTGCAGGGGGAGCATGCTTTGCCACAGCAGTTTGTTCACACCTTCAAGGATGGCCATTTCATAACCACCCCAGTTTCCCACTCAGGAGGCTAACCGGGAGGCCCTTGAATTGTGGATTTCGGGCTGTGAATTTCTCTGAGAGAGGTGGCTTTTTATGTGTACTGCTTGCCTATTTTTTGATTAATTTCCCATTCGTTCTTTTAATTATCTTCGATGTGGTATGAGTCTGTATTAATTCGTTCTTTCGGGCATTTTCTGATTGCTGATATTTGTTTCTACGTGCACTTAATTCACACTCTACTTGTCCTGAGTTTGTATTAATGCAAGTTTTGATTGTTGGTAATATGCAACCTGTGTGTAATTATTCTCAGTGATCGTAATAAATAAAACTTGACGGTGATCATAATAAAATCTATATTTCCACTGACTGTACATTGACGGTGAGTTTTTGGAATAAATGTGATCGGTATTTTTATTATCTAATCAGTATTTTCATATGTATGGAATAAATACTGTCATATTCCAACTTATCCTTGTTTCTTATGAATTGAAACTCTGACACTGAGGTTTACCAAACACAGTTGTGCTGGTGACGGTGGTAGGAGGGGGCGGCAGCGGTGTGGTGCCCGAGGTGGTAGGAGGGGGCGGAAGCGTTGTTGTGGTGCCCGAAAAGAAACATGCCGAAGAGAATTAAATAACGTCTGTTGGCTACAACCAATCGACATCCAACCGTGCCAGCGTCCGCCGGCTACATTCTGGTGGCGGTACCCACCCACCTCCACACCGCCATCCACCTTTCTTCCTCGCGCACCGTTGATGGCTACGGTAAAATTTTATATTTTGGTGGAATGGTTATTACACACACCGCCATCCAACCAATTGACTAATGCTTTTTTGTTTTCTACAGATCTCAAAAAAAAAAAAAAAAAGAAAAAGAAAAAAAAAGCAGTAGGCACAGTGCATGAGAAAATCACCATTTGGCTATGTGGAGAATAAAGC
>JAODPA010134404.1:0-16511 GCA_025585075.1 Nepenthes mirabilis
TGCCCTAGTTGATCCCTTATTGCCTAGCAGCTACCTTGTCACGACCATGCTGTTCCATTATCGTAGCCCAGCAATGCCCTTATTGCACTCAGCAGTGTCGGTGTTGCACCCGTGTTGCACCCATGCCTTTCCCTTGTCACAACCAATAGCACCCGTGTCACTTATCACATCCAACATGCCCCAGCACCTCCCTTGTTGCAACCCATCAGTGCCCTTGTTATGCCTAGCAGTGCCCATGTCATGCCCTAGTAACAACCTTGTCATGCCTCGTCAGCACCCTTGTCACGCCTAGCAGTGCTACTATTGTGCCCATTCCTCTCCCTTGTTATGGCCCAACATCAACCTTGTCGTGCCTCATCAATACCCTTGTTGTGCCCATGCTGCTCCCTTGTCGCGGCCCAGTAGCACCCTTGTCACACCCCAGCAACAACCTTGCTACACTAGGCAGTGCCTTGGACACTCCTCGGCATAACCAGTGTTGCACCCTACACCTCCTATGTCGTACCTAGTGCATCCCAGCAGCGCCTGGGTCGCTACCCAGCACCACCAGTGTCGCACTCAATAGCTCCCCAGCGCGCCCCAGAACTGCCCATGTCACTGTCAATGTGTCCCAGAAGTGCCCGTGTCATGCCAATAGCTCTTAGGTCACTCCCCAGCTTGGCCCAGCACTGTCCTTGTCACTCTCTATGAGCCCCAACAATGCCCAGTAGCTCCCTTGTTGTAAGGTATGGGTTCTTAAGATATAGTAAATTCTAATAATTAAGTTAATATAATCATATTTAGGATAAATGGACTTTAGAAAATAGAGATTGGGTTGCGGTTGAAGGAGGATGAAGGCCAGCGCTCAATGAAGGCTTGAGCGAGGCTGGAGATGTGATTAACAGAAGACCTGCGCTTGATGGTGGCTCAAGCATAGCTCAAGTGTGATTAACAAAACTATCATGCCCAAAGCACACTTAATGAGCGCTCGAGCATGCTTAACAGAATGGGGGAGCTCGAGGCCAGCCCGACCGGCGATCGAGCGTTAGTCATATAATTTACCCCATCGACTTACTATTTTCTGTTTCAAATAGGGAGAGGGAGAGAAGTTTGGGCCACAATGCAGCAGAGTATAGGAGTGGGTGGAGAGGGAAAAAGTGGAAGAGGAGGAAATTCTAGCGACTTCTAGCCTGATCAGAGTAAGGAAAATAATAAATCAGGATGAGGAAAGTGTACCCTAAGCTCTGTCTTTCCTTGTTGTTAGTTTTTGTTACCTCCTCTCGGGTATTATTGTTCTATTACCCTTCTCCTCTAAGATTTGTTATGTAATACCACACCTTTTCTAGTCTCCTCATGATTTTATGAATAAATTGTATGTTTAAGTATGAATATTATGATTTATGTGTTCAATTTTATTGTATGGCTCGCGTTCAATGTCCGAATCTGTTCTGCATGTTTCTCTCAAACCCTAGCTCAAAATTATAAGGTATGATTTTTGTAAATGTTGAGTTATGGAGTAAAAATATTATTTCATGAATTATTCAAGCTTACTGGACAACTTTTTCTGAAATTTTGCTAAAGGTTGTGCTGTTTAAAATAACTAAGAACTCCAAGGCTATCTAAAAGATTTAGTTATGAGAAGTGAAGTTACCTTTAAAGAATGAAGAACTAAGGCTAAGAAATAAGAATCAAGATTCCCCAAGTTAAGTCAAAATTAGAAAGAAACTGGACCAAGGATTGTTTTAGCGAGTAATGTTCTCTGGCATGCCTTAGAATGTTACAGTGGTAATCAAGGATAACTTCATCCACAGAGTGATATGTGGTTTGCCTTAGGGCGTTAAAATGGAGGGCAAGAACAAAGAATTTATGATCAACCTATCCTCAGGATGTAAATAGGGAGGAAACCGTGATCATCCTACCTTCGGGATGTAAATAAGGAAGGAATAAGAACTAAGGCTTTGATTGTGTAGAATGAATGCAATCTATCTTCGATTATTTGCTGCCTTAGCTGGTAGGCCCTGCTAGCCCTAGTCCCTCAAGATAATAAGAATTATCTTAAAGGACCAGCATGTTTTAACTGTTCCATAATTTTTAGCATGTTTTTCTAACAAAGATAAGTAGAAGAATTAACTAAAGGAAAAGATAAATTAAACAAAGACATGATTTTGTCTACAAGTTCATGTTTATGCATCTTTTCATGTTCTTACATTTTCCATATTCATGTTTCACTCCTAATTCTTTATATGTCTCTCTTTATATACATATATATGTAAGTTTTATAAGAAAATTTGTATTCCCTTATTTTTATAGTACCTTGCTGAACAATTAGCTCACCCCTTACTATTTGTCTACCCTTTCTAAATTAAACCGTGAATTGGTGCGTGATGAAAAAGAGTGAAGATGGGGACTAGCTAAAGGAAGATTTGCTGGATCTCAAATACTTGGAAATTTTGGATGTGATTAATATATTGTGAATGTAAATAACTAATACTTGAATAAACATTGTGTATTAAATTATGGCATGGCATGTTGTAAATTATTATGCATTATTATTATTCTTCCACAGGTTATTGTGGATATAGTTATGCTTCCGCAGGTATAATGTTCAAATTTGTACAAGTTCCTAGATAGCATCTCTTATTAAATCCAATATAGCAATTAACATTACTGTGTTGGAGCCATGGATACAATGGCATTTAATTGATCCTGTGGATGTATTGTGATTAAATTTTGAGGTCTATATATTTATACGTCTTTTATAGGGTTATTTATCTAAGTTATATGTATGGTTTTTTGTTCATATTTAGAGAAAACTTTTCCTAATTTTCTGCAGAATTTAATGCATTGATAAAAGATAGTGTATAAGATGTATTTGGTTAAGTATGATATCGATGGAGGTCATTAGAGGTTTATGACCCATTCCGTCACAGGTGGCATCAGAGAAAAGACATGCCTTAGGGTTGATCGATCTTAATGCGGATGCTTAGGTTTAGTTTAGGTTGAAGTGAGACAATGGTAGTTAAGATTAGATGGAATGTTTAGGTGATTAACCTCTATGTTTAATTTCAAAATTCATTGAATAATTGTTAACCCCTCCATCTAATCTGAATATGCCGGATTAATTAATGTGGTGATACTTTTGGTTATAAGTGCCCCTCAGGTTCGAGAGGCTGAATATTTAAATTTGTTGGGAAGAATGGCTCATATAATAGAATCAATGGACCACCGTCATATGGTTCCGGTTTTTGCTTCCAATCTAGCCCCAGTGAATTCTAGCCTCATGGCATATGAGAGGTTGCTGCTAAGCGGGTGCCTAAATTTCTAGGAGAACCAAATCCGATAAAGGCAAATATTTGGATTCGGAGATTAAAGAAGGAGTTTACTATTATTCAATGTTTTGAAGGGGAGAAGGTTACCTTTGCAGCATATAAATTAGAGAGAGAAGCTGATAGTTGATGGGTGATGAAAAAAGCAGTGTTTGGTGTGCCTGATGAAGAAATTACCTGGGAGATATTTGAGGAGGTCTTCATGGAGAAATATTTTCCTTCTAGCCTCTGGTATTAGAAGGAAGAGGAGTTTTTACGGCTCAGGCAATAGAACCACACTATGGCAGAATATGATGCAAAGTTTACTAAATTGTCCTGGTACTCATCTTATATTGTGGAGGATGAGTTAAGGAAGGCCAAGAAGATCTAACAAGGGTTGAAGGATGAGATTAGGAAGTAGTTGGTAATGCAAAATCTTTGGACTTATGCTGAGATCCTAGACAGGGCTTTGATATTTGAGAATGAGCTTGAGACTTAGAAGTTTTTTTTCTAAGAGGACAGCTAGTCAGATGAGTGTCAGTTTGGGATCAGGTTCAGGACCCCCAGGGCCTTCTAAAAAGGAGAAGGTGATAGATAAAGAAAAAAGTAGCACCAAAATTTCATTAGTGTCTAGTTCCCAGGCGTTAGTGGCAAACTGTATTCACTATTGGAGGAAGCATCCGAGGAGGCCTTGCTTTAATTTGACAGGGACTTGTTTTAATTGTAGGGCCATTAGATCAAGGATTTTCCCTATCTAGGAAGCTGGAAGCAAAGAAGCCTACTGTTCCAGCTAAAGCATTTGTAATGACAGTTTAGGATGCTGAAGCATCCCCAAATATGGTTAAAGGTACCCTTCTTATTTGGGGAGTTTCAGCTTCTGTTTTATTTGATACAAAATTTACGCATTCTTTTGTTTTCCCCCAATTTGCATGTTATATTACATCAACTCTAAAAATCTTATATTATTCCCTGGCTATATCGATGCCTATCAGATCATTGGTAATTACTGATATTATGTATGCAGAGTGTATGGTTGAGGTGAATGGGATGAAATTGGTGCTAGACTTGATATTGCTGGATATGTGTGATTTTGAGGTTATTTTTGGGATGGACTTGCGGGCTAATTATCATGCTAGTATAAATTGTTTCTTAAAATAGGTATGTTTTGTTATTCCTAGAGTTGAGTCCTTTTCTTCCAAGGCATTAGGAAGAAGGATACGCCTATGTTGATTTCGGCATTACATGCTAAACATTTGATCCAGAGTGGGTGCCAAGTTTATATGGCATATGCCAGCACTATTGGAAACCATTGTGTGCTAACAGAAGATATTTTGGGTGTATATGATATTGAGGATGTATTCCCAGAGGAATTGCCTGGGTTACCTCCGCATCAGGAGATTAAATTTGAGATCAAGGTTATTCCTGGTGCTAGCCCGATTTTGAAGGCATCATATCATATGGTGCCTTCTGAGTTGAAGGAACTAAAGTTACAGTTGTAGGAATTGTTAGATAAGGGTTTTATTAAGCCGAGTGTACCTCCGTGGGATGCACCGGTATTGTTTGTTAGGAAGAAGGATAGGTCCTTGTGGCTGTGTGTGGATTATCGTGAACTAAATAAGATCACAATCAAAAATAAATATCCATTGCCGTGCATTAATGATTTATTTGACCAATTACAAGGATCCCAGGTGTTTTCTATGATTGACTTCTAATCGGGATACCATTACTTGAGAATTAAGTAGGAGGATGTGGCTAAGACAGCTTTTCGGACGAGATATGGCCACTACGAATTTCTTGTTATGCCGTTTGGTTTTGCTAATGCTCCTACTACTTTCATGGATTTAATGAATTAGTTATTCCAACCATATTTGGATAAATTTATGATGGTATTTATTGATGATATTTTGATTTACTCCAAAAGTCATGAAGACACAGTGAGGAGAAATTGTATGCTAAATTGAAGAAATGTGAGTTTTTGCTGGAGGAGGTAATATTTTTGGGGCATGTTATTTCAAATGGTGGCATCGCTGTAGACCTGAAGAAGGTAGAGGCCATTATTAGCTGGAATAGGCCCACATTAGTAATTGAAGTTAGGAGTTTTCTCGATATGGCAAGGTATTATAGAAGGTTTGTAGATAATTTTTTTTAGATCGCTATGCCTTTGACTCAATTGATAAAGAAGGAGGCCATCTTTGATTGGACTGAGGAATATAATCAGAGTTTTTGGGAATTGAAGGATCGCCTAATGACTACTCCAATGTTGACTATTCCGGAGGGATTTGGTGGTTTTGAGGTTTATTGTTATGCCTCCAAAATAGGCTTAGATTGTGTGCTGATGTAGAACGGGAAGGTAGTTGCTTATGGGTCTAGACAGTTAAAGGTGCATGAAAAGAATTATCAAACTCATGATCTGGAATTAGCTGCAGTTGTATTTGCCTTGAAGATTTGGAGACATTAACTTTATGGTGAGAAATTTCTTGTTTATTCTGACCATAAATGTTTAAAATATTTATTTTCGTAGAAAGAATTGAATATGAGGCAATGGAGGTGGATTGATTTTCTAAAGGACTATGACTGTGAAATTCAATACATGCCCAAGAAAGCTAATGTGGTTGTTGATGCTTTAAGCCGCTTGTCAAGCTTTGTGGCGAGGTTGCGGATAAAATAGATAGAGATATTGGATTGTCTAAAAGAGTGTGTTATTCAATGGTATCTTCAAGGTAACAGGATGATCCTATCGTATCTTTAGATTCAATCAGAGATATTAAAAGAAATTAAGAAAAAGCAAGTGAACGATCCTATCGTATCTTCAACAATCCTTTTAACGTTCATGCTGATGGAGTTTTGAGATTCAGGAACCATTTGTGTATGCTGGATGATAAAGAGTTAAAGGAGAAAATTATGAAGGAAGCTCATCGATCCCGGTATACAATTCATCTGGGGATGTATCAGGATTTGAAAAAGGCACTTTGGTGGAGAAATATGAAAAGAGAGATTGTAGCTTTTATGGAGAAATGTCTTGTTTGCCAGCAGTTTAAGGCTAAAAGGAAGAAGCCGTCTGGGTTGTTGCAGTCGATGGCTATTCCAAATTGGAAGTGGGAAGATGTTGCAATGGATTTTGTATCAGGTCTAGCGAAAACTCCAAAGAACCACAATGCCATTTGGGTTATTATTGATCGGCTAACTAAATCGGCCCATTTCTTGGTGATCCGGACAACATATTCTCATGATAAGCTAGCGTAGTTGTATATAAATGAGATTGTTAGACTTCATGGTGAACCTGCAACGATTGTGTCAGATCAAGATCTGAGGTTTATTTCTAAATTTTGGGAAGTTTACATAAAGAATTGGGGATGAAATTAAATTTTAGTTTGGTGTATCAACCCCAAACGGACGGTCAATCGGAGCATACTATTTAGATTTTGGAGGACATGTTAAGGGCCTCAGTGATTGATATGAAAGGGAATTAGGATAACCATTTAGCCCTGGCTGAATTTGCTTACAATAATAGTTATCAGACAAGTAAAGGCATGGCACCATTTGAAGCCCTATATGGAAGGAAGTATAGATCACCGATCCATTGGGAGGAAACGAGAGATAGGAGACTTTTGGGCCCAAAATTATTAAGGAGACAATGGACAAGATAAGATTGTTTCATGAAAACTTGAAAGTAGCTCAAAGTAGGCAGAAAAGCTACGCAGACAATCAAAGATTGACATTAAAATTTGAGGTGGGTGATTATGTATTTTTGAAAGTTTAACCACTGAAAGGAACATTTAGATTTGGGGTGAAAAGAAAATTGAAACCGTGATTTATTGGTCCTTTCGAGATTTGGGAGAAAATCGGGGAAGTAGCATACACATTGGCGTTGCCACCCAGTTTGGCAGATATTCATGATATATTTCATGTGTCGATGCTTCATAAATATGTTCATAATCCCACGCATATTATTGAGTTCGAGCCTTTGTTGATTAATGAGGATCTATCTTTTGTTGAGGAGCCGGAGAGGATTATTGATGAAAAGGATCAGCCACTACGCATGAAAACCATTCCCCTAGTAAAGGTCTTATGGAATAATCGTTTGCCTAAAGAAGCAACATGAGAGCATCAAGAGGAGATCCAAAATAAATACTCCCATCTATTTCCATGAGGTATGTAGTTTCATTAAATTCAAGGACGCGATTTTCTAAGTGGGAGAGGATTGTAAGGTACGGGTTCATAAGACATAGTAAATTCTAGTAATTAAGTTAATATAATCATCTTTAGGCTGAATAAACTTTAGAAAATGTACATTGGATCGCAGTTGAGGGTGGATGAAGGCCAGCACTCAATGAAGGCTTGAGCGAGGTTGGAGGTGCGATTAATAAAAGGCCCACGTTTGCTCGAGCGTGATTAATAGAACGGTCGCGCCCAAGGTGCACTCGATGAGCGCTCGAGCGCACTTGACAGAACGGGGGCATTCCAAGCCTACCTGGACAACTTTATCCAAAATTTTGGTAAAGGTTATACTATTTAAAATAACTGATAACTCTAAGGTATCTGAAAGATTTAGTTATGTGAAGTGAAGTGACCTTTAAAGATTTAATTAATAGAACGGTCGCGCCCGAGGTGCGCTCGACGAACACTCGAGCACACTTGACAAAATGGGGTGCTTGAGGCCTGCACGACTGGCGTACGAGCACCAATCATATAATTCACCCCCCACCGACTTACTGTTTTCTGTTTTAAAAGGGAGAGGGGGAGAAGTTATGGCCACGATGTAGCAGTTCAGAGGAGAGGAAGGAGAGGGAAAAAGAGAAAGAGGAGAAAATTCCAGCGACTTCCAACACAATCAGAGTAAGAAAAATAATAAATTAGGCTGAGGTAAGTGTACCCAAAGCTCTTTCTTTCCTTGTTGCTTTTTGTTACTTCCTTTCGGGTATTATTGCTCTAATACCCTTCCCCTCTAAGATTTGATGTGTAATACTGTATGTTTTCTAGTCCTCTCAAGATTTTAAGAATAAATTGCATGTTTAAGCATGGATATTATGATTTATGAGTTCGATTGCATTGTATGGCTTGCGTTCCATGTCCGAATCTATTCCGCATGTTTCTCTCAAACCCTAGCTCTAAAATTGGTATGATTTTTGTAAATTTTGAGTTATGGAGTAAAAATATTATTTGATGAATTATTCAAGCTTACAGGACAACTTTATCTAAAATTTTGCTAAAGGTTATGCTGTTTAAAATAATTGAGAACTCCAACGCTATCTGAAAGGTTTAGTTATGTAAAGTGAAATGACCTTTAAAGAATGAAGAACTAAGGTTAAGAAACAAGAATCAAGATTCTCCAAGTTACACTTAAAATCAGTAAGAAATTGGACCAAGGATTGTATCAGCGGGTGATGTTCTCGAACATGCCAAAGGATGTTACAGTGGTAATCGAGGATAACTCCGTCCATAGAGTGATTTGTGGTCTGCCTTCCTCGGGGCGTTACTATGGAGGACAAAAACTAAGAATTTATGATCATCCTATCATCGGGATGTAAATAAGGGGAAAACCATGATCATCCTACCTTCGAGATGTAAATAAGGAATAAGAACTAAGATCTTTGATTGTGTGGAGTGAATATAATCTATCTTCAATTATTCACTCCCTTAGCTTGTAGGGCCTACTTTCCCTGGTCCCTAAAGATAATAAGAATTATCCTAAAGGACAAGCATGCTTAAACTGTTCCATGATTTTAACATATTTTTCTGACTAAGATAAGTGGAAGAATTAACTAAAGGAAAAGATAAATTAAACAAAGAAATGATTTTGTCCACAAGTTCATGTTTTTGCATCGTTTCATGTTCTTGCATTTTCTATATGCACGTTTGACTCCTAATTTCTTCCATGTCTCTCCTTATATATACATATATATATGTATGTTTTATAAGAAAATTTGCTTGCCCTTGTTTTTATAGTCCCTTGCTGAGCAATTGACTCACCCCTTGCTGTTTTTGTCTACCCCTTCCAGATGAAATCGATGAGCTGATGTCTAATGAAAAAGAGTGAAGATAGGGATTAGCTAAAGGAAGATTTGCTTGATCTTAGGGAGTTGGAAATTTTGGATGTGATTAATATATTGTGAATATAAATAACTAATACTAGGATAAATATTGTGTATTAAATTATGGCATGGCATGTTGTAAATTATTATGGATTATTGTTATACTTCCACAGCTTATTTGTGGATATAGCTATGCTTCCGCAGGTATAATGTTGGGATTTGTATAGGTTCCTAGATGGCATCTCTTATTAGATCCAATATAGTAGTTGAGATTACTGTGTTGGAGCCATGGATGCAATGACATTTGACTGATCCTATGGATGTGTTGTGATTAAATTTTGAGGTCTATATATTTATATGTGTTTTACATGGTTATTTATCCAGGTTATGTGTATGGTTTTTTGTTCATATTTAGGGAAGACTCTACCCAATTTTCTATAGAATTTAATGCATTGATAAATGATAGTGTATTAGATGTATTTGGTTAAGTATGATATTGACGGAGGTGATTAGAAGTTTGTGACCCATTCTGTCACACTTGTCGCACTCGGTAGCGCCCCAAGTCATGCCAAGGTTGTTCCCCAGCACCGCCCATGTCGTGCCCTTGTTGAGGCCAGCGCACCCGTAGTGCCCTTGTCGCGCCTGGGTTGACATAGAGGCATTGCAAAGCCTTGCCGTGTCGATCATCTCGGCACGCCGTTCCCAATAACATGGCATGTCTTTGGTGATGCTTGCTCATTCCTTGATTTTGGCCCCGGTTGGCACGGCCTAGATTTATGGGGTATCGTGTGGCCTCATCATGACATATCTTGCCAATGGGTTTGGTCTCGAGGTAGACAACTTTTGCCAATGCATTTCCCATTTGTTTGTAGATATCATCCCAATAATTTTGCCCTTAGCTCTTTGTGCATGCTTTGAATAAGAAAACACCACTTTTCCTAGTGAATATAAATTTTTATGCATTTTTCACCCTTGATAATTGGACTTACAACCACTTCGCGAACTCAAATCATGATGCCAATACATTTGAATTATTTTCACAATTTATGCTAATTTTTGAAAAAAAAGCTTGTCATTCGGTCAAGTCTTGACGGAGTTATTAATTTTTAAAGTTGCATGACGATTGAGAAATTATTAAAATATCCTCCCATAGTTGAAAATACCCGAGACTTGGCTTTAAGCTACTCCTAATTTTTATCTTTCTAACAAAAAAATCACTTGAAAATATCACTAGCAACTATAAAAAATACCATTGTAAAAGTTGGGGGTCCAATGTTTACTCCTACCAAAGCCAAAAGGCCTAGAAGCCTCTATATGGGGGAGCTACTTCATTGCTAGGGCGTGTCGACGCTGCCACCCACGCATGTCACCAAGGCAAGCTATGCATGGTGATGCATTTTCCATGTTGCTCATACGTGTTCTGCAACACCGTGATTTTACTGCTTGAGTTTCCATGCGCTCAGTGTATACCTCTCTGCGCTTGGTTTGTCCCATCTATCATTGTTTTGCTGAAGGTGTATGTTGGCATGCCATGCATCATGCTACGCGTCCTATGTTGTTCATACGTATTTTGCCATGCCATGATTTTGTGGTCCATTTTCACATCCGGAGCATATTGGTTGTGTGTTTGGGTTGTCCCGACTATCGGTGTCTTGCTACATGCGCATGCCGGCATGCCTTGCTTGGTGCAGCACGTGCCGTGTTGTTCATACGTGGTTTGTGACTCCATGATTTCACGTCTCGGGCTTCCATGCATTTGGTGCATGTCTGGCTAAGGTTGTCCCATCTATCGATTTTTTGCTGCAGGTGCAAGTTGGCATGCCATGCACAGGGCTTTGCGCGTCGTGTTGTTCATACGTGTTTCACCACGTCATGATTTTGTGGCATGGGTTTCCATGCTTTTAGTGCGTGTCGGCCATATGCTCGAGTTATCCCATCTATCGGTGTTTTGTGGCTGGTGCAAGTCAGCATGACATTCATGGTGCTGCAAGTGCCACGTTGTACATACGTGCTTCGCCATGCAATGATTTCATGACATGGGTTCCACACATTCGGTGCATATTGATCATATGCTTAGGTTGTCCCATCTCGGGTTGTCATGCCTGGCGGTGCTCATAAGGGAACTTGGCAAGCTAATTTCGTCTGCATTATAATTCGCTTATAGATCGACTATCGAGGCTTAAATGAGTGTACATGATGGTGTGTGAGAAGTGGTGGGCTTGTGTGGGTCATTGGGCTCTTTGTCTACACGTTGAACCGGATGCACACCCGCCTCTTCACTAAAAGGCCAAGAGCTTTGTGCCATGTTTGATGTGTGGTTTCCTGTGTCGCATACCCATTTTAAGGAATTTATCATGTTGGGAAGTTGCCTTCTGCTCGGTGTCCCATGGGGGTCTCGGGTAGACGATTCGTAAGGCTCATTACCCCCCCCCATGTCATGTTTTCTATGCAACTTAGGTGGGCGATGGGATTTAGTGTGTTGTCTCGGATGCAGAAGATTGAGATACCCCTTATGTGTCGGAAGTCTTGTCAGCCCGATTGCATAGTCACAAACAATAGTCAAAAACTCGTTGACTGGTGTTCAAATCGGTCAGCAAGGCTCATGATTGTCAGCGTCAAAGAAGGAATGCCACCTGCTTGATCCTTCCAGTGGTCATATGCTTGTCTCAAAGATTAAGACATGCATATACAAGTATGAACTAATTTAGACGGTGAAACTATGAATGGTTCATTAAATCAGTCATAGTTTGTTTGATGGTACCTACTACTCATATAATCGTCGTAATTCTAGAGCTAATATGTGCAATAAACCCCGACTTTTGGAAGGGATGCATTTATTAGATAAAAGGTCGACGATGGTTTAACCCTTGTTCCGATGATTCATGATAACTCGACGGATTGCGTAGCTTTGACGCTGGCGATGCATCATTCAAATTTCTACTCTTTCAACTTTTGATGGTAGGACAGTAACCTACCATAGTGATGACAGGTAATGGAGAATTAGGGTTCAATTCCAAAGGGGGAGCCTGAGAAATGACTACCACATCCAAGGAAGGTAGTAGGCACAAAAATTACCCAATCCTGACACGGGGAGGTACTCACAATAAATAACAATACCAGGCTCATTGAGTAAGGTAATTAGAATGAGTACAATCTAAATCCAAAAATGAGGATCTAGTGGAGGGCAAGTCTGGTGCTAGCAGCCATGGTAATTCCAGCTCCAATTGCATATATTTAAGTTGTTGCAGTTAAAAGGTTATAGTTGGACCTTGGGGTGGGGTGACCGGTCTGCCTTCAGTGAGCACCAATCATCTCATCCCTTCTACCGGTGACGTGCACCTAGCCTTAAGTGGCAGGGTCGTGACTCCGACACTATTACTTTGAAGAAATTAGAGTGCTCAAAGCAGGCCTAAGCTCTGGATACATTAGCATGGCATAACATCATAGGATTCTGGCCATATTGTGTTGGCCTTTGGGATCAAAGTAATGATTAATAGGGATTGTCGGGGGAATTCGCATTTCATAGTCAGAGATGAAATTCTTGGATTTATGAAAGACAAATAACTGCAAAAGCATTTTCTAATGAAGTTTTCATTAATCAGGAACAAAAATTGGGGGCTCAAAGACTATCAAATACCATCCTAGTCTCAACCACAAATGATGCTAACCAGGGATCGACGGATGTTACTTTTAGGATGCTGTCGACACCTTATGAAAAATCAAAATTTTTGGGTTTCCACGGGAGTATGGTTGCAAGGATAAAACTTAAAGGAGTTGATAGAACGGCACCACCAGGAGTGGAGCTTGCGGCTTAATTTGACTTAACACAAGAAAACTTATCAAGTCTAGACATAGTAAGGATAGACAAACTGAGAGCTCTTTCTTGATTCTGTGGGTGGTGGTGCGTGGTCATTCTTAGTTGCTGGAGCGATTTGTCCAGTTAATTCTATTAACGAACGATACCTCAGCCTGCTAAGTAGCTATGTGGAGTTATCCCTACACAGCTATCTTCTTAGAGGGACTATGGCCTACCAGGCCATGAAGTTTGAGGCAATAATTGGTCTGTGATGCCCTTAGATGTTCTTTGTCGCATGCGTGCCACACTGATGTATTCAATGAGTCTATAGCCTTGGCTAACAGGCCCGGGTAATCTTTGAAATTTCATCATGATGGGGATAATCTAATTGTTGCTCTTTAATGAGAAATTCCAAGTAAGCACAGGTCATCAGCTCGCATTGACTATGTCTGTGCCCTTTGTACCCACGGCCCGTCGCTCATACCGATTGAATGGTCTGGTGAAGTGTTCAAATCGCAACGATGTAGGCAATTTCCTGTAGGCGACGTCGTGAGAAGTCCACTGAACTTTATCATTTAGAGGAAGGAGAAGTCATAACAAGATTTTTGTAGGTGAACCTATGGAGGGATCATTGTCAAAAATTTCTAAGCAGAGTGACCCATGGACATGTTAAAATAAATCATCAGGGGTATGGTTTCTAATGTGGCACAGTGCCCTCGACTTCCGACCGAGTCCATGCCTTATAGTCTGCTCCAGAAGCGGCAATGGGCATGCCGGGTTAGGCTTGGCACAAGAAGAAACCCCGACATGGATCGCACCAAGGAACAGTAACATAATGTACGTTGCCTTACCGTTGGATGCCCAGTGAGTGAGGTGGCGACCTATCATATTTGAACAACTCTCAGCAATGAATATCTCGGCACTGGCGTCAATGACTAATGTAGCAAAATGCAATACTTGGTGTGAATTGAAGAATCTTGTCAACCATCAAGTCTTTGAATGCAAGTTGTGCCCAAAGCCTCAGGGTTGAGGGCACGTCTTTCTGGGCATCACACATAACATCGCTCCAACCAAGCCATTATGTCTTTGCATGCTAGGTTTGGGTGGAGAGTGGCCTCTCGTGCGTTGTTGTATGGTTGGCCTAAAATTGAAGCTCGGCGACTGCGCCACAATGTTTGGTGGTCAAGAAGGTGAAGGCCAAGGTTGCATTGTGTCTTGCTTAGGTCGTCACCCTTGAAGCTCGCATGACCCTGCCACGTCGTCCGTACATAACCAATGCAGCATCCCCAGGTTAGGTGGGGCTGCCCGCTGAGTTTAACCATATCAATAAGCAGAGGAAAAGAAACTTATAAGGATTCCCCTAGTAATGGTGAGTGAACTGGGAAGTGCCCAGCTTTAGAATCGAGTAGCTCTGTCGTCTGAATTGTAGTATAGAGAAGCATTTTTTACAATGGATTGGGACCAAGTCCCTCGGAAAGGGGCGCAGAGAGGGTGAGAGACCCGTCATGCCCGAACCCTGTCACACCACGAGGTGCTATTAGTGAGTCAGGTTGTTTGAGAATGTAGCCCCAAGCGGGTGGTAAATTCTGTCCATGGCTAAATAACGGTGAGAGACCAATAACGAACTAGTACCGCGAGGGAAAGATGAAAAGGACTTTGAAAAAAGAGTCAAAGAGTGCTTGAAATTGTCGGGAGGGAAGAAGATTGAAGCCAACAATGCGACTCGGTCGGATGCAGAATGGTCACAAGCAGGTCCGCCGGTCAGCTCGGGGTAGGGACTGATGCAGATTGATGGGGCGGCTAAAACCTGAGCCATAGACAAGCTCGGGAGCATCGTCCCAGCGATCGTGGAAGGCAGCTTGTGCCGTCACGGAGTGCTTGGCACCTACACACTCTGGGCGTTGGCCTATGGGCCGCCCATTTGGCTCGTCTTGAAAAATAGACAAGGGAATCTAACATATGTGTGAGTCAACGGGCGAGTAAACTCGTACA
The DNA here is from genome assembly GCA_025585075.1 of Nepenthes mirabilis. Classification (NCBI taxonomy): domain Eukaryota; kingdom Viridiplantae; phylum Streptophyta; class Magnoliopsida; order Caryophyllales; family Nepenthaceae; genus Nepenthes; species Nepenthes mirabilis. Next base: position 15,105 of record JAODPA010134404.1, read on the forward strand.
ACACACGGAAGCTGATTGGTGGGATCCCCTGCGAGCTGCATCGCCGACCGACCATGATCTTCTAAGAAGGGTTTGAGTGAGAGCATACCTGTCGGGATCCAAAAAACGGTGAACTGTCCCTAAGGGGGGTGAAGCTAGTGAAAACTTTGGTGGAGGCTCGAAGCAATACTGACGTGCAAATCATTTGTCTAGCTTGGGTATAGTGGCAAAAGACTAATCAAATCATCTAGTAGCTGGTTCCCTCCAATGTTTCCCACAGGATAGCTGGACCTAGAATGCAGGTTCTATCAGGTAAATCAAATGATTAGAGGCATCGGGGGTGCAACTCCCTCGACCTATTCTCAAACTTTAAATAGGTAGGACAACATGGTTGCTTCATTAAGCCACGATAAGGAATCGAGAGCTCTAAGTGGGCCATTTCTGGTAAGCAGAATTGGCGATGCGGGATGAACTAGAAGCCGAGTCACAGTGTCGGACTACATGCTAACCTAGATCCCACAAAGGGTGTTGGTTAATTAAGATAGCAGGACGGTAGACATAGAAGTCAAAATCTACTAATAAGTGTGTAACAACTCACCTGCTGAATCAACTAGCCCTTAAAATGGATGACGCTTAAGCACGTGATCTACACCCAATTGTCAATGCAAGTGCCAGGCCCTTATTAGTGGGAGGGCGCGGTGGTTGCCGCAAAACTTGTGGTGCGAGCCATGGCAGAGCAGCCATTGATGCAGATCTTGGTCGTAATAGCAAATATTCAAATGAGAACTTTGAATGCAGAAAAGGTGAAAGGTTCCTTGTGAACTACTCTTGCACATGGGTTAGTCGATCCTATGAGACAGGGGAAGCCCATTCAACTGCGTGTCAGTGCGAGCTTCGAAAGGGAATCGGGTTAAAATTCCTGAACCGGGATATGGCGGTTGATAACAACGTTAGGGAGTCCAAAGACATCGGCGGGGGCCTCAGGAAGAGTTATCTTTTCAATTAAACAACTTGCCTACTTGGGAAATGGCTCAGCCGGAGGTAGGGTCCAGTGACTGGAAGAGCACCGAACGATGCGTGGTGACCAGTGCACCCTCGACGGCCCTTGAAAATCCAAAGGACTATGTAGGGTCCAGCGGCTGGAAGAGCACCGCATGACGCGTGGTGACCAGTGCGCCCCCAACGACCCTTGAAAATCCAAAGGACTGAGTGTCGACTGTGCCCGATCGTACTCATAACCGCATGAGGTCTCTAAGGTGAATAGCCTGTAGTCGATAGAACAATGTAGGCAAAGGAAGTCAGCAAAATAGGTCCATAACTTCAGAAAAGGACTGGCTCCAAGTGCTCGACATAGGGGTCCTAGTTCTGAACCCATCAGTTGTTGATGGACTGGTCGAGCTACCTCTATGTTGTCGAACTGCGGACTCA
>JAODPA010134415.1:0-16510 GCA_025585075.1 Nepenthes mirabilis
AATAGTTGTACATGGGTAGAACAAGTAGCATTTTCCCCACAAATAATGACCGCTCATCATATAGAAAAACCTTGCAAAAAAAAGGACGAAAAAAGATTAGTAAAAGTCCATTTTTATATATTGATTGATCCAAATGTGATAAATTTTGTTGGAACATTGAGTTGAATGGGCACCCGTGTGGTGTTAATTTCTGTGGAACTAAATTTAATAAAATAATCTGGTAAATTATGAAATTATTTTCATGATTGATGTGTTCCTGGGTCCAGGTTCTTGTGCAGATTACGGAGCCTTCGAATTCCTCGCCTCAGGTGGATCACGAATGAGTCCGGTCTCCGCATCTCTCAACTTAGGCACTGCACACCATAAACTACGAACAAGAAGTTAGGAGACGGCTAGATATTTTTTCACCGTAAGCACTTTGATGCTCAAATCAAAAATTTTTCCCAGGGGATGGAAGATGCAAGTGTGAAAGTAAACGTGATAGGGAATACACGTATGCCAGTATGCAAGGGATGTGTGTGGTGTTTGAACGAGGCTTGTGCTCCCCTTTTGCACCGCGGAGAGTGGCTCACTAAGGTCACTGGATTGAAGCGGTGATTTGAGGGAAGAGAGCTAATTCTTTCTCGTTTGTATGAGTGAAAGGCACTAGGATTGATTTTGGATCTCAAGTCACCGATTAGGTTGTCCAGAATTGGGGATCCCCATCTCTACTGAGGGAGAAGATATTTGCAAGCTCCGTGGATGAGGCTTTTGGGTGCGGGAATTTTCGACAGGTGGCCTGCCAGGATTCGCCAACCGTTGAACGCTGGTGTGGCCAACACGAACTTGTTTGACTTTACTTGGATTGGTCGAGTTGCTATTAGGATGGCTCGCGTTACGGCTTGCAAACGTTGACCTCATCTCCTATTAGCAGACATTCCTTGAGCCAACGCCTCTTGCACTGCCAGTCTACAACCGCTTCAGCAGAGACGCGGGCGAAGATGATTGGGCATGCGTCAGGGGCACCTAATGGGCCTTGCCCCAAATCTCTTGGGTCGCCATCGCCTGGCTGGGCCCGACTGCTGGTTGGTTTTGTTTGCTATCAGTTGGGCCTTGTTGGTTTCAGCCTAGATCCATATTGGACCCATCACTAGGCCAATGCCAGGGAACGGTCCATTGCTGAGGCCTGGTATGTCAAAAGATGGGTACCGCTGCTAGCTTGGGTATGCCTTCTCGAGATATGCCAATCTCCGGCTCTCATGGACGCCGTTCCTTTCCCATGCGAATATCCAGCTTTCTAAAGGCACTGCAGTGATTCGGTGCTCTGTTTTGGAAAGATTCACAGCTTGGGAATCAGCACCGCATTGATAGCTTTCCTGTTTTTCGATTAACGGTCGTTGGGTGGTGCACTCCTTTGGGAGCTCACTGGACCTTTTGTGCGGCTATAAATTGGGGGATTCCCACACTTTCGAGACCCAAGCCCACTTTTTCACTGGCAAAACAATGTGGGGGCTCTAGCTTGCCTCATACTCCGTAGAGTTCCACACGGGAATTGGATGAACCTACGGGAGACATTTAGCCGCTTTTGAAACCTGTTGTCATGCTCTTCTTGCGGACGTTTCCTCGTCGTAACGAGAGTGGCTTGGCCACTCTGCAATCGTTGTGTGCCTTCTCTCCACCTGGCCAGGGTGTTCAGCTGCTGGAGGAGCGTCGGGAGGACAGAGCCCTTATTCTGAGTCTCCGTTCTCCGAAAGTGTTCTGTTGGTCATCCCGCTCTTTCCGCGGCTGGTCATCCCAGGGCTTGGCTGGAGGAGGCGTATTCTGAGGTCCTACTGGCCTGTGCATCCAGCATGTCATGGCTTCGACAACCCCAGATGAAGGCCTTTCGCTTGTTGTGGTGGAGCATGTCTCGTCAACACTGAGAGATTGGCATCCTATTCACCCCGCTAGGGGAGAGTCGGTGTTGGGGTAGATGCTACCAAAATGGGAGAGCTCCCTTCTGGTGTCGCATTCCTGCTCCAGACTGAGCCCTCTCGGCAGACACCATTCTTTTTCTGCTCATTGTATTTTGCTTCACTTCTTTTTTTTTTTTTTGTATTTGCATTGACGCAAGCTTTATACCTTGTAAAGAATACTTCAATGAATAAAAGTGTCAATATTTGCATTTATGTTTTATACCATTAGATTTTTTCTTTACTGCTGCTTCGTATGACTCAAGGGCCGAAGGGCTCTCTCGCCGCCATACATGCTTGATTACTTGTCCATTTTGAGTGCCGAGCAGCTTGCGCCTCTCTACTGGCATCCATCACTCAGGTCTGTATTTGGACCATCTGCAGGAAGGCCTGATGGGAGCCATTTGGGGGCTTGTGCTGCTCGCACCCAATCTCAGGTAACTGGACGTCGCTGATGGAGGCCACGTCAATCAAGTTGCATCTGCACATTTAGTGCACTTGGAACCGCAGGGCCGTCGCATCATGATTACTTTTCTTTAAAAAGGCGCAGTGCTTCAAGGCGTCGCCACGTGGAAAAATCTCATTGGGCTGTGGAACGTCTTTCCTTTGTTAAACGAAGCTATTTCCTCAGGACTACTTTGGCTATTCAAACGCAAAAGTTTCCTCTTCATTTTAGGTATTCGTTTACTACTGTGGGGCGTGAACCCTGAGCCTACAGTTGCTCTTTCAACCCTTTAGCTACGATCACGATAATGGCTAATGAGATGCGCGATTTTGCTCCAGGGCCGTTTGGCTGGCCAGCAGGATCGTCCTCCTCTTCGAAATCTGAGCCTCCTACTGAGGAGTCGAGATAGGAGGAACAAGAGCCAAGAGGTCATGACGAGGTGGACCTTGCCACAACAGCGGTGAAAGGTTGCCACTCAGGGCCTTCAATCCTTTGACCGATGAGACTTCTGAGAGCACCGCCAGGCTTTGAATCCGAATGGGCTTCCAATTCCTCTCGACGTCGGGGGCCTGTGGAGGTCGATCGATTGATCCACCGTGCCTAGCGAGAAGTTGAGGCTGAGAGCCGACTACAGGCTGCCGTTGCCGACATCGAACAGGGTCAGGCACGTGCAGCTTACTTCGAACAAGTCTGGTCGAAAATGGAGGCGAAGTCATCACAGTTGGCTGACGTCAATGCGCAAGCTCAGAGTCAGATTGCAACTCTTCAGGGGGAGCTTTAGCATAGGGAAAGACTTCAAGAAGAGCACATTGTCTAGGCGCAATTGGAGGCCGAGCTGAGGTCAAAAATCTGCTGAGAATAACTGGCTCCGATGCTGGAGGGATGATTCTAAGAAGGGATCTGATTGAGCCGGAGGATAGCTTCTCTGGTGGCCCCTAGATTTCCTACGAGCTTCCTGGATTCCCGGAACGAGGGTGCTCGAATACGATCAAAGCTGACTGAGTTCCTGTCTTCTGATCCCGCTGAGCCCAATAGGTGCAGATAGCATTGTTGTATTTTGCAGCCCCAGGTTGGCCTTATCTATAAAGAAACTTTATCAATAAAATTTCTTTTTAATAAAGTGATTTATTTGTTATAGCATGTTGCTTTTGAATGTCGTGCGTTGTGCTTCCGGCCTCAAAGTTGGACGAGCTATCATTGTCGTCGTCCCTAACGACTGATATCCTTACATTAATTGCTTGGCGTGACGGTTGGGATTCGACAGACGGCTGCGGCATGAATTGAGTAGATGTTTGTCAAGCGGCATGATGGGCTACCTTGGATTGACGTGTCGCACCCTGCTGAAGGGACGCACGTCACAACCATCGTTAGGGGTAACCTTTGAATTTTCCCACGCGATATCGCCTGACATCCTTCTGGGTTGCTTATTTAAACGACATTCCATGACACCATTTATACTTTGCGTTCTCTTGCTTCCTGCATCAATGGCGAAGAAGAGTTCTACTTCTCTCACGATTCGTCAAAAAGATCAAGTCAATCATTTCAGCAAGCGCCACTGCAGCTTTGCGGATCAGGCACCACATTCCCGGTGATTTGGCCTACCTCCTTCCTGGTGAGGAGGGCAGAACGAATGCACCCCCCTGAGGGCTTTATCACCATATAAGAGCACCACCAAAAGGGTGGGCTTTGTTTCCCAGTGGCACTAGATTTGTACGGGATCTTTTCGGCGCTGGGTGTTCTTATGGCACAACATCACCCTAATGTCGTGCACTACCGGTATCCCTGTGTGTTTTCGTTCGCCTCCATGCTTGCTTGTTTTGCCCATGCTCAATGAAGGTTATCTTTCACCTCAACTAGTCGGAGGACTAGATTTCTATGTCTCCCTATCCGAGCTTCTACTTTCGAAGGAGAAACCTTGACTCAACGAAGAATTAGAAGGATCGCTTTTTCTTCTTAGCAGCCCCTCCAGAGTGGGATATTCCCAACAAGTGGGGATTGATGACCAATTTCTTCACACAGAGCGTGAGTGAGCAGGAAGAGGAGAAGAAATTGATCAATCACATTCAGGAGGCAATCCAGACATTCTTCACTCAAGGGTATTACCTAACCTAAGAGGGTTTTGCGGCCATCAGGTGGGAGCCGATGGGCAATAAGGTGGTGACTGTTTCCCAGAAGAGGAAGGCCAGAGCTTTGGTCATTCAAGAGCGATCCAGGGTGCTACCCAAAAGGGGTGGCTCATTGTTTTCATTGGAGTCCTCTAGCGAGGATATGTCGGCCCTGAAAAGGCTGAGGCGGGTAGGAGACACTTCGAGCAGGAGGCCCCTGATTTTGCTGACCACATCGGCTAGTCCGCTGGGTCCACCCCGATGATGCCCACCGAAGCAACCATGGTAGTGTAGGAGCCAGAGTCGTAGCCACCGGAGGTAGCTACTGAGTGTTTCCTGATTCCGGCTGTTGATTTGGCAGAATACGGCATTCCCTTCGCTGGCCATCCACTGGGTGAGGGGTCCACGCTGAGTTCCTTTTTTGATGTCGAGGCGAGACCCTCCCGTGGCGACTGGCCAGCCGAGCCCATCACAGAGAAAGTCGTGGAAGGCATTGATGAGGCGGAGGTCAATGTCATAAAGCTTGTTGAAGTAGTCGATCTTCAGCCTGATGCTGCGCCAACAGATGCTCCGGAGGCCATCAACGTGCCTGATATGGGGTCTTCGGCACCCCTCACCAACGAGCCCAAGCCTACCGTGGACGCTAGCGTAAATAAGGGGTTAACTGTTGAACCACCGGTGAGCGAGTGGGGGGAGGCCGCTGAACAGCCAAAACCCCCAGCGTGCCCGCACCTCGAGATGTGCCAAACTTGCCTAGTGCTGTGGAGGAGCCCTTCGTTGAGATATGTCTTTTTGTTCGTCGAGTAGGAGTTGTGTTCGCCAATCTCTTTTGTACAATATATTCTCATGTTGCCAAAACTCAGATTTTCTATCTCTTTTCGCATTTGCAAACCTCGGCTGCAGTTCGCTTCATCCAGACAGCCCTCTCTCAACAGGACAAACTCATCCATTGAGTTTGAGAGGCGGCCGAGTGGGCAGCAATGCAACACCAAGAGAATGAGACCACAGCCTAAAGCAAGAGGTCGAACGATTGAAGGGTGAGCTACTGGCGGCTTGCGACCGTATTTCTGACCTCAAAGACCGGAGTGCTTGTGCTGAGACCGACCTGTGAGTCTAACTTGCCTCGTAGGAGATGGCACGGGTGCTGGACGCAAGGTTCTAGGACAGCATACACCTATATCATCGCATAGCATCCATTGCAGTTCCGGGCGTCTCTAAGGGGATTTTGGATCCGCAGGACGACAGACTCAAGGAAAGCTCTCTCTTGACTGACTTCTCAGAGGGAGCAAGGCTTTCAAGCACATAGGGTAGTCAGATCCTTTGTATATTTTCCCTTGTAATTTGAGAGGAGGCCGAGTGGGAAGCAATGCAGCACCGAGAGGATGAGACCACAGCCCTAAAGCAAGAGGTGAAACGACTAAAGGGTGAGCTACTGGTGGCTCGCGGCCGTATTTCTGACCTCAAGAACCGGAGTTCTTGTGCTGAGACTGACCCATGAGTCCGGCTTGCCCTGGAGGAGATGGCATGGGTGCTGGACGAGAGGTTCTAGAACGGTGTATGCCAATGTCGTCACATAGCATCCATTGCGGTTTCGGGCGTCTCTGAGGGGATTTTGGATCCGCAGGATGATGGACTAAAGGAAAGCTCTCTCTTGACTGACTTCTCGGAGGGAGCAAGGACTTCAAGCACTTAGGGTAGTCGAATTCTTTGTATATTTTCCCTTGTAATTTGTAATCTAAATAATTAATGAAATACATCTTTTTTGTCTGCATGCATCTCCGAGTGTTATTTCTTTTGCTGTGTTGGCTAAAAGCTACTTCGCCATCGCTGCTGAGGCCTGCTTTAGGAGCCGCTTGTGCTATGCCCATCCTCGGTTGAGGATGTCGTCGTATCTCGTGCTTAGTGGGATGCTCTATTCAGTGAGTTGAACGTCGCCACACACCCAGGGTGGAGTCTCTTAAGGGCCAATTAGGTTTTAAGGGCACAGCAACCGAACTATGGGTCTTAGGAAGTTGCACGCACGACACCGTTTCGATGCTCGGCCCCACTTGGGGCGTTATCACTCATGTGCAATGGTCCTAACTCGTCAACCGTTGTTAACTAAGGGTGCTCTCTTCTTCGGAAGAAGATCGTTGCACATCTGCCGTTTAAGTCCCCTAAGGTTTTAATGGTCGTATCATCAGAAGCTTTTGGAGCCCCCCGGCCTGTTCGTTCGATCGTGTACGAGTGTGGAGCCAAGGTTTCTCAGCTGCTAAAGGGCCTTTCGATGCAAAGTTGAAATTTAAATTTTAACCAATTGTGGGCCGCTCAGCGCGGGGCTAAGGTTTCGTGGTCGCTAAGGGCCTTTCGGCGTAGAGTTGAAGTTCAAAATTTGACCGCTTATGAGCCGCTCAACACAGGGCCAAGGATTTTCTTACAGGTGAACAAGCATCCTCCTAACATAGCGACAGTTTAGGCTACTTTGCTTTTCAAAATGGCAAGCATGCATGCACTCATGTGAATAGTTAGACAGGGAGATGAAAATAAAAAGTTTATTAATGAAAACATGATACATGTACAAGCACCCCTAACCATGTATGCACACCTTACTCGGGCCTATCCATGGATCATTGGTAGTATTTGTTGAGGCGGGTGGCATTCCAGGTTCGAGGAACCAGTTTACCATCCTAGGTATGCAGCTTGCATGCCCCATTCTGGAGGATCGCTGAGATAAGGAACGGCCCCTCCTAATTTGGGGAGAGTTTGTTCCTGTAAGCAGTTTTTCTCGTTGCCTCTACACTCTTTAGGACCAAATCCCCAACCTTGAGCAGGTGAAATGTAGTGCTAGTAGACTGTCATCCTTAGGCATGCCGCGTCTCGAGCTTCCGGAAGCAGGTCCAGGTGCTCTTTAAGCCGCTGGAAGTTGCTAACAGGGTTGAAAAATTCAATTCGGAGACTAGGCAGCCCTACTTTGACCAGGACGACCGCTTCAGGCATGTAACATAGACAAAAGGGTGTCTCCCATGTCTGTTCCCATGGGGTTCAATACAGCCACAGCACAGACGATAACTCATCGGCCCAGGAGCCCCCTGCGTCTTCGAGCTTAGACTTCAGCTCATGCAGCAGCGTTCGATTGGTCACTTCGACCTGCCGTTAGCTTGCGCCTACACCACTAGCATGTGAACCAATCTGATGCGTAAGCTCGTGCAGTATTTGGTAAATCGCTTGCCAGTGAACTAGATTCAGTTGTCGGTCACTATAACCTTAAGAATCCCAAACTAACATACAATATTCTGACGAATGAACTCCATAGCATTCTACTCGATTATACGTTCCAGGGTAATCGCCTTGACCCACTTGGTGAAATAATCGATACTAACGATGAAGAAATTTCTCTGTCCGGAGGCCAGGAGCATGGGCCCAAGGATATCGAGCCCCCATTGTGAGAACAACCATGGGGCTTGCAGGCTCTATAACTCCGTGTGTGGCTGGTGGCTCATTGACCCGTGAATTTGGCAGCTCTCACACCTTTTGACGAAGTCCATGGCGTCTCGCTTCATCGTGGGCTAGAACAAACCCTGTCGCATAATTTTGAATGCGAGGTTCTTCCCTCCGACCTGCGAGCCACAGACGCTAAGGTGGACTTCGCCCAGCGCGTATTCAACTTTTTCAGACGAGAGGCATTTCAAGTATGTGGTCAAGTATCCTCGTCAATACAATCTCCCATCGACGATCGCATACCAGTCGGCTATCTTTTTGATTCGCTTGGCCTCCTCGAAGTCTTCTGGTAGCGTTCCATTTATTAGGTATCTCCAGTACGGGGTTATCCAGTTGTTGCCCTCGGCTACCTGCAGCATCTCGCACTCTGGGTCGTCAATGCTGGGTGCGGCTAGGACTTCCCGTATGCTCCTGGCATACTGCTCCTGACATCCCATCGCTGTGGCCAACTAGTCGGCTCTCCAATTCTCCACCCTCGGGATGTGCATAATCTCGTATTTCTCAAGCCCCTAGGCCTAGGCCTTCGCCTTCACAAGGTACTTAGTGAGTTAAGGACTTGATGCCTTGAAGAGCCCCTAGATCTAATTGAGCACTAGCTCTAAGTCACTGTATATGACAAGCGCTTTTGCCGAGCACTCGCTGGCCTATCTGAGCCCCGCAATGAAGGCCTCGTACTCTGCCATGTTGTTGATCAGTAGGAATCCGAGCACTAAAGAGTACTTTATCTCAGAGTCGTCTAGAGTTCCGAGGACAACTCCGGCCCTGCTACCTGCTTGTATGGACAATCCGTCGATGTGAAGGGTCCACACAGGGGCGCTCGTGATGCTTATGCCTTCGACTTAGTCTGGGGCGTCGAGAGCAGGGGTCGTTGTTTGGACCATGAAACCTGTGAGGGCCTAGCCCTTTAGGGTCAGCCGTGGCCGAAACTCCATGTTAAACTTTCCCAACTCTATGGCCTACTTAAGTAGTCATCTAGACGTCTCTGGTTTCTATAGAATTCCTTTCAGAGGCTGGTCAATCAGCACGACGAATCAATTCACTTGGAAGTAGGGCCGCAACTTTTGGGCAGAGTAGATGAGACCCAAAGCGATTCTCTCGACATGAGGGTAGCAAGACTCCGGGTCTATCAGCATGAGTCGCTGCACGTTCCCCTGCTACCGAACAAGAACCGAGCTCAGGGTCGTAACCGACACCGCCAAGTAAACATATAGGTCCTCACCCTCCGAAGGGGAGGTTAGGAGTGGAGGGTTTGCAAGGTACTCTTTCAGATCCTGGAATGCAGTTTCACACTCAACTGTCCGCCGAAATTTGGTTGCCTTCGTCCCTCTAAGAGTCTTAAAGAGCGATAAGTACTTCTCTATTGACTTGACAGGGAATTGTGAAAGGGTGACGAGTCTCCCTGTGAGCTTCTGTACCTCCTTCACTGTTCACGGAAGGCGCATGTCAAGGATGGACTTATTTTCTTCGGGTTCGCTTCAATGTCGCACCGGGACACTATGAAGCCCAGAAACTTCCCAGAGGTCACCCTCAATAGCACTTAGCTGGGTTAAACTTCATCCTACGAGCCCGAAGCTCCTCGGTGACTTTGCTTTTGACGAACATGTCGTTTACATACACCTCCACATTCCTTCCGGTCTAGGCTTTGAACATCTTATTAACCAATCGCTGATAGGTCGCACCGGCGTTCTTTAGATTGAACGGCATAACCTTGTAGCAATAGGTTTCCTAGTTAGTCATGAATGAGTTATGCTTCCCGTCATCTGGGTTCATCCTTATTTGGTTGTAGCTTGAGTAAGCATCCATGAAGTTCAGGAGTTCGTATCCGGACGTGGAGTCGACCAACTGGTCAGTCCATGGAAGCGAAAAGGTGTCTTTCAGACAGACTTTGTTCATGTCGGTAAAGTCAACGCACATCCGCCAATTGCTGCTACTTTTCTTCAAGAGGATAACGTTCAACAGCAAATCCGGATACTAAACCTTCCTTATGAACCCCGCATCGAGCAGCTTCTTCACCTCTTATCTTATGTCTATCGGTTTCTCAACGAAATAGTTCCTACACTTCTACCTGACGGATTTGTGATCTGCATTAAGGCCCAACTTCTGGACCATTACTCCAATGGTTGTCCAAGCATATCAATAGGAATCCACGTGAAGACATCGGAGTTCTACTTGAGAAAGTCCATGAGTTGGTTGCAGTACGACGTTGAAAGGGAATCAGTGATGTGCACACATTTCTCTGGTTCGTTGGGGTCCAAGGGACCAATTTCGTTATCTTGTTGAACTGGGCCTGTTGCAACGTGGTTTCATCGCGGAAATCTAAACCCTCAGCTGGTCGGTTAGGAGCGATGGGAGCGACCTAGGATAGGTAGCACATTCGTCCCATTATTTGATCGCCCAACGCCTCCCCTATTCCACATGGAGTCTAGAACTTCACTTTCAAATGAGGGATCGACATCACGGCCTCGAAAGTAGTCAAGAATGGTCAGCCCAAAATTGCGTTGTAAACCAATGGTAAGTCGATGACGAGGAACATAAGCGTTCATGTGGCTGTACGCATGTGAATCCCCATCGTGACCTCTAGTTGAATTTCTCCTTATACGAGAACTAGTTCATTGTCCAGGCCATACAGATGGCCTTCGACTGCTCTCATCTGGCTTTTTTTAGTCCGAGCTTAAAAAATGTATCAAGATACAGCAAATTATGAGAGCTTCTATTATCGATGAAAAGTCGTTCAATTGGTAGTTCAACGTACCATTTGAAACGAGGGTTGACATAATAAGAGGGTCAGAATGAGGAGATGTTGCATGTACCATATCATCATCACTAAAACTAATGATATCAGTCCTAACCCCTACCCTCACTCTCTTACTGCTGGATGCGGCCTCGGGTCGATCCTGGCCACTACTTTTGGCCGACCTGCTTTAGATCATGCTGATGAAGCCGGCGGCGACACAGTTCCTCAGTGGCTCTTTGGCTTCATCGTTGGAGACCTTGGGTGCCTATCCTAGGCTTCTCAGGAACTGTGTGAGGTGTCCCCAGTGGACCAGGTGTTTAATTTCCTTTTGTAGGGTCCGACAATCTTCCGTTGTACGTCCCGGAGACAGGTAGAAATTGGCAATACTTCATCTAGTTTTTAGCCTCTGGGTTCTTCGGCGCTTTGGGCCACTTCAAGATCTTTCTGTTTTGGATCTGCATCAAAATATTTGAACAAGTGTCATTCAGGGGTGTCAGGGTCAAGCGCCTGAACTCACTTCAGACACTCGACTCAGACCGCAGTTGTTTGTGAGGTTCCCAAGAGTGGCCGTCGTCTCTGTTTCTCTTCTTCCCAGTGGTTGGACCTTCCGGCTGTCGGTCCATGCATTTGGAATGTTTCGCCTCATTGGCCTCATCGGCCGCAATGTAGGCCCGACCGATGGCCTCAGCTTACCAGAAGCTCTAGGAGCACTGGTGCTCCAAGTTCTTAAAGAACTCCCCAGGTACCAATGTAGCAATGAAGGCGCTTAGTTTCATCTCGTCGGAGAGCTAGGGGATTCGGCGAACTTCTGCGGTGAAGCGGTTGAGGAACCACTTCAGGCTCTTGTCCAGCTTCTGGCGGAGGCAGACAAGATGCCAATACTGCTTCTCTTCCCTACGGTTGGAGGAGAACTGGCACAAAAAGCAGTCGACAAGCCCGTTAAAGGACCAGATAGAGTTGGGCTGGAGGCCTTGAAACCGAGCTTGGTGTCCCCCTTGAGCACCAAGGGGAAGCACTCGCATATGACAACCTCGCTTACTACGTGGAAGGACTATAACGTCCGAAAGTAGTCTAGGTGATCCATTGGATCCGTGCTTCCATCGTACGCATCTAGTGTTGGCATCTTGAACTTGAGGGGGAGTGATTGTGTTCGAATATCCATGGTGAATAGCGACCTCCTCAGGTCATGTGCCTGTCGCACGGCTTCCCCTATAAACACATGCTGCCTTATCTATTCCACCTTCTCCTCTATCCGAGGGGTGGACCCACTCCTTTTTGTGTTGATGAAGTCTCAGAGCTCAGAATTGTCGGGGGGGTCGGGCAGGTCACAGGGACAGCCCGCACGGGCTAGTCGCGTACTGCATGAGCCCTCCCCTCTGATCATGGGCCTCCTGTCGTTGCAGGAGTTGCACGGGGGTTCCGTCACTCCTAGCTTTCTTTCGGCGCATCCCTGCTTGGGAGGCTCCAAACTGTCATCTGGGCCCTACTAGCTTAGGCCGCCTTGGCCCCGACGTCGTCAAGCCTGATTGTTCTCACTGTTGGTCCCAAGCCAGGCGGCCGACAAGTGGTAGACTTTCGAACTTTGGCTCTGCGCCGAAAGGCCCTTTAGCAGCCGAGAAACCTTGGCTCTATGTCAAGCGGCCCGTACGCGGTCGAACGAACAAGCCTAGGGGTTCCGAAAGCTCCCAATGATATGGTCAATTAAAACTTAGGGGGCCTAAACAGCAGGTGTGCGACGATCTTCTTCCGAAGAAGAGAGCATCCTGAGTCAACGACGGTCAATGGGCTAAAACCATGCGCACATGAGCGACGATGCCCTAAGCGAGGCCGAGCACCGAAACAATGTCATCCGCGCAACGGCCCAAGACCCAAAGTCCGGCTGCTGTGGCTTCAAAACCTAACTAGCCCTTGAAAGACTCTACCATAGGCATGCGGCGACGTCCAACTCACTGGACAGGGCATCCCACTAAGTGTGACATGCGACAACATCCGCAACTGAGTACCAGGATAGCGCAAGCGGCTCCCAAAGCGAGCCTCGGCGACGATGGCGAAGTAACTTAGCCAACACAGCAAGAGAAACAACACTCGGAGACGCAGGCAGAAAAAAATGATGTATTTCATTAATTATTCAGATTACAAATTACAATGAAAAATATACAAAGGATCCGGCTACTCTAAGTGTTGAAAGGCTCTGCTCCCTCCAAGAAGTTAGTCAGGAGAGAGCTTTTCTTGATTCCGTCATTCTACGGATCAAAAATCCCATAAGACACCCGGAACCGCAATGGATGCTATGCGACGACATAGGCATATGCCATCCCAGACCTCGTGTCTAGCACCCGTGCCATCTCCTTCGGGGCAAGTCGAACTCGTAGGTCGGCCTCAGCAAGAGCACTCTGATCCTAGAGATCATAAATACGGCCACGAGTTGCCAACAACTCACCATTCGACCTCTTGCTTTAGGGCTATGGTCTCATCTCTCGGTGCTGCATCACTGCCTGCTCAGCCTCTTGTCGAACTCAACGAATGAGCTCATCCCGTTGAGAAAGGGCTGTCTGGATGAAGCGAACCACAGCCAAGGTCTGCAAAACGGAAAAGAGACAAAAAAATCCGTGAGTCCTGACAACATAGGAACATATTGCACAAAAGAAATCGACGAACACATCCCCTACTTGACGAACAAAGAAGTCATACCTCAACAAATGGCCCCTCTACAGTACTAGGCAAGTCTTGCACAACCCCTAGTGTGGGCACGCCTGGGGGCTCCGGCTGTTCGGTGGCCTCCTCGCTCTCGCTATCCGGGGCCTCGCTAACCAAAAGTTCAACGGCGAACCCCTCAGATGCGCCAGCATCTGCGGCAGGTTCAGGCTCCTCGGTGAGGGGCACCAGCGACCCCATAACCAACACGTCAACGACCTCCGGAGTATCCGCCGACACAGCATCAGCCTCAAGATCAACTACCTCAACAAGCTCTATGATGTTGACTACCGCCTCCTTGATACCCACCACAACATCCTCCACGATTGGCTCGGCTGGCAGTCACCATGAGAGGGTCCTACCTCGACATCAAAAAAGGAACTCGACGCAGACCCCTCACCCGGTGGATGGCCAGCGAAGGGAACGCCGTACTTCACCAAATCAACAGCTGGAATCGAGAAACACTTAGCAGCTCCCTCCGATGGCTGCGACTTTGGCTCCTCCACTGCAACGGTTGCTTCGACGGGCGTCATCGGGGCTGACCTAGTGGACTAGCCCGATGCAGCCAACAAAATAAGGGGCCTCCTGCTTGAAGTACCCCATATCCTCTCCAGAAGAGGATTCCAATGAAAACAACAGGCCACTCCGCTCAGGTAACCCCTTGTATGGCTCTCGGATGACCAAAGTTTCGGCCTTCCTCTTCTGGGCGACAACCACCACCTCACTGCCCGGCAGCTCCCACCTAACAGCCACAAAAACCTCTGGGGTTAGGTAATACCCTTGAGTGCAGAATGTCTGGATCGCCTCCTGAATGTGACCAATCAGCTTCTTCTTCTTCTCTTCCTGCTCACTCAAGCTCTGCATGAAGAAATCGCTCATGAATCCCCACTTGTTGGGAATATCCTCTTCTAGAGGGGCTGTCAAGAAGAAAAAGCGATCCTTTCAATTCTTCGTTGAGTCAGGGTTCGTCCCTTAAAAGCCGAAGCCCGGACGGGGAGACATAAAAATCAGTCCTCCGATTGGTTAAAGCGAAAGATTACTTTCATCGAGCATAGGCAAAACACGCAAGTGTGGAGGGGAATGAAAATGCATAGAGATACCAAGTAGCGCACGACATTGGGACAAGTTATGCCACAAGAACGCCCAGCGCCGAAAAGATCCTGTACAAATCTAGCGCCACTAGGAAATTAAGCCCACCCTTTAGGTGGTTCTCGTATACGGTGATAAAGCCCTCAATGGGCACATTTGCTCTACCCTACTCACCAGGAAAGAGGTAGGCCAAATCACCAAGAATGTGATACTTGACCCGCAATGCTACAACAGTGCTCGCCGAAAGGACTAATTTGATCTCACCCTCTCTGACGAATCGTGAGAGAAGCAAACTCTTCTTCTTTGCCATTGATGCAAGAAGCAGGAAAATGCAAAGTATAAATGGCGTCAGGTAATGCTATTTAAATAGGCAACCCAGAAGATTGTTAAGCGACATCACGCAGGAAAATTCAATGATTGCCCCTAACAATGGCTGTAACACGTGTTCCTTCAGCAAGGCGCAACACGTCAATCCGAGGCAGCCTATCATGTTACCTGACAAACAGCCACTCAACTAATGCCGCAGCCATCTGTTGAATTCCAACCATCACATCAAACAATTAATGCAAGGATACCAATCATTAGGGACGACGACAATGATAGCTCGTCCGACTTCGAGGCCGGAAGCGCAACGTACGACATTCAAAAGCAACATACTATACCAAATAAATTACTTTATTAAAAAGAAATTTTATTAATAAAGTTTTTCTATAGATAAGGCCGACCAGGTGCCGCAAAATACAGCAATACTATCTGCACCTATTAGGCTTAGCAGGATCAGAAGACAGAAACTCAGTCGGCTCCAATCTCGTTTGAGCACCCACGTTCTGGGAATCCAAAAGGCCCATAGAAAAGCCAGGCACCGCCAGATAAGCTATCCTCAGGCTCAATTAGATCCCTTCTTGGAACCGTCCCTCTAGCATCGGAGCCAATTCTTTCGGGTGGATCCTCGACCACTGCTCGGCCTCCAGTTGCGCCTGGACAACGTGCTCTTCTTGAAGTCGCTCCCGGCACTGCTTAATCTCCCCTTAAAGAGTTGCACACCTTAAAGAGTTGCAATCCAACTCTAAGCTTGCGCATTGATGTCGACTAGCTACCATGACCTCGCCTCCAACGCCGACAAGGCTTTTTCAAAGTAAGCTGCACGTGCCCGACTTTGTTCGATGTCGGTGACAGCGGCTTGTAGTCGGCTCTCAGCCTCCTCAACTGCTCGCTAGGCACGATGGATCAATCGACTGAACTCCTCAAGCCCCAAGCACCAAGAGGAATTGGAAGCTCCTTCGGATTCAAAGCCCGGTGGCGCTCTTATAAGCCTCACCGATCCAAGGACTGAAGGCTCCAAGTGGCAACCTTCCGCCGCCGCTGCCACAAAGTCCACCTTGTCATGACCTCTTGGCCCTTATTCCTCCCATCTCGACTCCTCAGTAGGAGGCTCAGGCTCCAAAGAGGAGGATGATCCCGCTAGCCAGCCAAACGGCCCTAGAGCGAAATTGCGCATCTCATCAGCCATTATCATGATCGCAGCTAAAGGAGAGAAAGAGCGATTGCAGGCTCAGGGTTCACGTCCCACAACAGTGAACGAATACCCAAAATGAAGAGGGAACTTTGGCGTTTGAATAGCCTAAACGGCATCGTTTAACAAAGGCAAGGCGTTCCACAGCCCAATGAGATTCCTCCAAGTGGCGACGCCTTGAAGAACCACGCCTTTTCAAAGAAAAATAATCATGACACGACTCTGTCGTTCCCGACACATTAAATGCACAGACGCGACTTCATTGACGCAACGTCTATTAGCGACATTCAATTACCCAAAACTGGGTGCGAGCGGCACAAGCCCCCAAACAGCTCCCATCAAGCATTCTCGCCAATGGTCCAAATACAGACCTGAGGGATGGACGCCAACAGAGACGGCTGCAAGCCGCTCGGCAATCAAAATGGACAAATGATCAACCATGTATGGCGGCAAGAGGGCTCTTCGGCCCTTGAGTCATCCTGAACAACAGTAAAGAAAAAATCTAATAGCACAAGAGATAAA
>JAODPA010134426.1:0-16510 GCA_025585075.1 Nepenthes mirabilis
AATTAGTAAAGAAATATAATAATAAATATTCAGAGAATTAAAATTTTTTCATCTCGTAAAAATAACTTAGGCAGGATATTTTAATTTTACTTGTATCTATCTTTTGATCCCAATTTGCTTTCAATTTAGGCAGTATAGTACTCGATGATAAGAGAAGTGTGATCACACGAGCCACAATTAAAACGTACTTCATCTATAAAAATTCATTAGATGTAAGAGACAAAGCATAACAGAAACGGCCGACCAGCGATGGCGAGGAGAAAGAGTCAAGTGATGATTAAAAATTAGTAGGTGATTGTATTTTTATTTTGAATTGTCCAAGTTAATGATTTTTTCCATTGTATTTCGC
This sequence comes from Nepenthes mirabilis, assembly GCA_025585075.1. NCBI lineage: Eukaryota > Viridiplantae > Streptophyta > Magnoliopsida > Caryophyllales > Nepenthaceae > Nepenthes > Nepenthes mirabilis. The sequence goes on from JAODPA010134426.1 coordinate 350, forward strand.
ATCTTATGTATCAAAAAAAAAAAAATTATAAATAAAAGTGGTATTTCATTCATTGTCAATTTTATATTTTACAGATCACCTATGCCAGTGCCATCGGCCACCTTTGTCGATTCCCACCACATACAATATTTATAATTATCATGTTTTTGAGAGGAAAAACTCATAATATATATATAATATTAAAAAAATTACTCTTTTCAAAAGACAGAACCTAACCCCTTAATAGTTTTACAACGAATCATGATTCTCAACACAGGAATTCTGCTCAGGGAGGGAAGTTCTAGAGAAAGGGCTTGAAGAAATCAACTGCCTATTGTTTCTTCTCATTTAATGCATATCCAACAACTCAGTGCTACAAAATATTGTCCAGACAATAACTGTAACGATGCAAGATTCAACTAGATAGTACCCGAAATATATTTATACTCTTCCTAACTCAAAGGGAAAATCCGGTAGGAAGTAATCATAAGGACCAAGTGGAACGAAACACAAGTGCCCGCATTCGGTTACTTCCATCCATCAAGTAGACAAGACCTGGCTGCATGGCGATTCTCTTGCCCAAATTGAACCTGAGGAAGGCTTCAACGTGGAAATGATCATGACCCACCGGATCTTGGACCATCCCACCAAGGCTTAAACCCCAACCCATCTCTTCTTCCGGGGAATCTGTCATTGTAATGGCCCATTGTACATATCTCGAATTTGAATTCTTTAACTGAATCCACCCTCTAATGTTCGTGCTCTCATCGAGCTCGGATTCCAGCATCAAAGCAACTGACCTTGTCGAGGAACGTTCTTCAGAGTTTGTTTCTAATGGAGGATCGGAAAGTTCGATGGATGGGTAGGAAGGTTTACCGAGGTTGAAGATGCAGGGCGGTAAGGTTAAGTTTCCGAGACTGAGCAGTTGATTCGACGTGGGCATTTGGTGAAGTCCTAAAAGAGAGAGTTTCGTGCTTCTGGGGAGTTGGCAGACAATTTGCCCAAAGGTGGTGAAGCACTGCCTGAGTCCAACTGAACTAGGATGCTCGGCAAAACACTGAGCTAACGAAGCAACAACATTTGATTTCCTAACCATTATACCAATCGCACTTCCACTATGTTGATGCAAAATGGGTGGTCCACAAGAATTAAGGCCCTTCTCCTATCAAAAAGAGTGATTTTCTAATTAGCAACCTCTGTACAAAATGGTAACTAAAATTTGCTTCAAAAATCAGTTGCATTCCAAACTTCTATTTTGTATCAGATTGTGCACAAATCGAAACGAGGAAGCGACCACGTGCTATCACACGATTGATATTTCTGTGTAATTATCCAGCATGGCTAGACGGACACCAATGTGGCCAAGTAAAAAAATAAAAATGAAATGGTGTTTTCTTACATAGCAAATGGAGGGAAAATGCTGCATAATTGCTCACAGCAATACACAGCGAACTGTGAAAACTTATAACTACCAAAGATCGTAAGAACCATCATCAAAAGGAGCTCAATATCACTGCTTAGTTGGAAGCAAATTGTCTTCCTGGACATTTAGCTCTCAAGGTGGAGAGCTACCCCATGCATTGAATTTGTGTTGGATACAAATATAAAGAATAAAAGACAGTGAAGTATTGATTCAAGAATAAAAGCCCAAGGCTAATTCTATGGACTGTATTTTTATCAGCAATTGATTTTGACAGAGAGAACACTTTAAGGCTGCATTCTTTTACTTGGATTTCAAAATAATAGTTTGGTACTCAATCAACACAACTAAAAGTTGAGGTGCAATTGATTTTCGGAACAAAGTTCGATGACCAACACACGTATTATTCCCTTAATCAATCAATAATGTAAGAAAATTCACTGAAATAACCAATTGGGCAGCCACAGAAAGTACCTGAGAAGAGGAACTGGTGGAAATGGCCACATCTCTGCAATGAGCCCCCAGGGGGACGATCACCATTGAAAGCCAGTCAGTCAAGTTTGCAGTGTAGCATAATTTTGCAAGTGAAAGTGGGATTTGTAGAATACCGCCCGAATAACCATGGCCACTCTGACTAGAAATGAACTCTGCTTCAATAGAGTCTTTCTGACGAACTGTTGCTTCAAATATAAGTCTCAAAACTATTCCTGGTCTGATTCCTCCTCTGTTAATTGTATCCAAATTTTGCTGATCAAGAACCTTCCGGAATAGCAATGTCTCCAACAAATGAACTTCACCCCTCACATGAGTACTACCTTCTTGAAAAGGGCCGCCCTTTGATGCTTTGTAGAAGGTCAGCAGTTTCTCCACTTTCTCCTGTCTCTCCCTAAGCTTCATCAGATCTGCAAATGATTCACGTTGCAACCTCTTCAAGATTTCAATCTGGAAAGTATAAACGCAGGAAGAGTTATAAATCCCCATCATACGGTTTGTTCTTACTGATGGGGCCAGAAAATCTGTGAAACTCAAAACTTGCAAAACCAAGTCATAACATATGACACCAATTTGTACTGTAGATGCGTTCCTCGGACCCAGGTTAATGCACAAATTAGAGAACCGGGCAAATCTTTTGGTTGATCTGAGAGACACTGGGCTTGGTGTTCATGATTGAGAAATAGTCTTGCGCACCACAACAAACCCAATAAGAGGTAAGAAGTATACGACACTCGCACCCCGATATTATCCTCTGGCGCTCAAGTTAGTGATCTTTCTCTAAGAATTTAAAAGATGCAGAAGGAAAGTGTAAATTGAAAGAGGAAGAGGATGAGTATAAGCTGGGCAGACTTTGCTCCATTTGTTTGAGTGTACTCTTTGCTAGAGTCCCTTGTTTGAGTGTCTTGGTTGAACTCCCCCCTTTTTGATCTAGGAGGATTAGTATTTATAGTTGGGATTTTAACTGATTTGTTAGTCACAAAAGTATCGCTTGTGCTGGAAAGCGTTTTATGACAGCGAATGGAAGGCGTTACTTCTTGGGTATAATAGCCTTTTAAATTAATTTAAAAACTGTCCGAATGTTAATGTAGGTACCATTTCGACCATTTCAAGATCGCATCATTTATAAGAGTTTTATTACTCATTGTTGAACATATCTGTTTACTAGGATTAAATACCCCATTTAATATCTTGTTGAGCCATTATTCAGATCGATCTTGTATGTCCATATCTAAATCTTGAAGCTTGGGCCCCACTTCAACTTTGGGCTAGATTGGTCGCCCTTGGATGATACCCAACACTAGCCCCCCATACTTAGAGTTTTAAATTCAAACTCCAAGTATGCAATAAATGGAAAGCTAACTGGGTGGTCAATTGTGCTAACTGTGCGTGCCCCTGTTGATTGGCGGTCTTATTTGGCAGGATTTTATTCTCCATCCTCTTTGATTGTGAATTGATGCCTTTATGAGATCTGTTTTTCCTTGTCGATTGAGTTCTGTCTTGGCTATAAATTGAGGGTTTTTCTTCAAACTGTATCTCAAAACGTCTTCCTTCTCACCTAGTTGTGTGTCATCCATTGTAAACATGTTGTCTTCACAATCATCTATGGATGTTGGTGCCGAAACAAGTGGGGAAGATCCCTCGAGTTTCGCAGCCGTGGGTTGAGGATGCATTTGAAGTCCATCTTGGTTACCCTCTTTTATAGAGGGTGCCAAAAAGGGAAACCATCTTGATTTCCCTTTTTTACATCCTTTCCAAAGCCAGGCCCGCATGCTGTAAAGCTGTTACAGCTTGTCTTGTTGACCCTTATAGGGGTGATCAAGATAGATGTTGCCAGTATGGGCAGATGCTTTTCTTTTCTTTTCTTTAGTGGTGCTTCTAGCACAACTCATGCTTGAGTACTTAGTTGTGAAGAAATTTTCTTATTTTTTCTTCATTCGGGTCACAATATTTTCTCTTCTTTCTTTTCTTCCAAGTTGCATTTTCACTACTTGAAACTTGTAAAATGATCTAATGAATAAAACTATCCAAATTGAAGCTCATTTTCTTCACATGATCTCAATATGTTTATAGTTCTCGGATCACTATTCAGTAGTTAAGTGTCTGCCTGTATGTTTGGATTTGTTTGCCATTTGCCAATCTGACAATTTGACAACTCAAACCTCTAACAATTTAGCTTCATACTAGCTTTAATTTAGACAAATCTAGAACCGTAATATTTGCGAAGTAACTGAGCCGGTCTTTTGATGGAAACTAAATGTTTAATTAATTGAATGAAGTAATTAAACCGTCTGCTAACAGCCTATCGCTTCAAAAATTACAATATCAGTGCATTATTACTGGTGTAGTAGAAGAGACATGCTGCACTCTCCCATGTTGGCACGTGTCCCTAGTCATTATAGCGATGCCTCTCTTTAGGCAAACTAAGATGGCATCCATTCTGGGCCAAAAATTTTCAATTTAATACTGGCACGCCTTCTTTTTCGTTTTATTCTTGATATTCTTGCACTTTGTTTCTCAATCCAACTTCGCTTCCTACTATTTTTCAATTTCCATGGCTCATTGAACAGTTTCCATGGGTGTTGCTGATATTCCTTGCAAAGTTGGAAAGGTGTTAGATATATATGAGAGATATATATTCCCATTGTCGTTCCTTTTCAAGTTCCCTAACCGTCCAGGAGAGCTTGCTCTCCAAGGCATGGTTTCATCACCACATATGAAGTTCATCTACAGGAGGGTCTCTGCATTCTGTTGGTTAGAGAGCTCTGTGAGATAATGGTGGCTCTGGAGGTTCCTGTGGCTGCCTCCATCCTAACGCAATAAGATATTTGGTTTCCCTGTGTGTCTTCTTCCGTTGATAGGAGCTTTGTTTGGATGGTAGGATTGTTAAAGTCGTCTTTAGATTTAACAAGGAAGGCGATTGGATTTTGTTTGCCCCTAAAAGTGGCTTTAAAATAAGCAGAGAAAATTCGGATTACGAGGGGGTGAAAGGACGGAATTTTTTTTTTTTGCAGTCCCTTCCAATTGGACCCTCTCCAATAAATGGAAAATGGCCAATTTCGCTTATCTTAGCGTGGTTTTGGATAAGGAGGTCTTTAACTCCAAACCATTGACCAGCTTGAAAGAGGAGAATGTTGTTGAGCTGCAAAAGACAGGCAACTTTCTAACCTAGAGGGCGCTTGCTGAGGTCAACTGGGAGGTTAATGTGGGTGTAGAGGCCGTTGCTGATATGCCTCCCTGCAGACTAAAAAGAAAAGCAGGGGTGCTTTTCATAGGCAACAGCTGGCGAGCCAAGTGCTTTGGTTCCCGACTCATCTATTTCATCCTCTAGCACCGCTATTGACAGGATGGTCAATGAGGCCTGTTATGAGATTGCCGGGGCAAATGCTGGTGGACTGTCTTGGAAGTTGAACCTAATTCTCTCATCACTAGGCCGCCTAATTTTTGAAGAGGTGCCTGCAATTATTCCAAAGGGTGAGGCTCCTCCAACTGTTTCTACGGGAATAAATAACCCCGAACCTTGAGCGGTGAATGTGGAAGAACCGATTTCTGCTCCATTCATTGCCGAGTAGGGAGTCCCTGTTTTAGTCAGTTACTCACCCAGTGATTTAGTTTCCGCTCTTGTTGTCCTGATGGCGGAACTTATTAATAATGGATGAGAAGCAAAGGAGATGCATACCAATAATCTTGGGGCTATAGTGGAGACTCCTGAGCCTCATCTTTTTCCATCGAAAACCCCAGAGGCAAAGGAGGCCCCTCAAGTAGGTCTTTTGCCACCAAAGAGTTTGGAAGATCGGGGTGCTTTTCATCCACCTCTGGATTCATAGCTCCTCTGCATTGCTACTCTCCACCTCTCTTATGCTGGAGGACTCCACCAATATTCGAGTTTGTTTCATTGCCAAATCTCGTCTCTCATGAGGAATTTTTTACTTAGGAGGTGCTATGTACTTGATTCTTCAAACTCAAATCTTTTCCTAATATTGTTGCGTCTGATTGAATATTTTGTTTGTTTGGTAATTCCAAAACTTGGTACGTTTGGTTAAAGACGGGTTGCACAAGCAAGATGTCAAGATTGCCCGTCTCTCCCAATTGTGTATCAATCCTACAACACATAGGGAGTTGGAGATTTGGGTGGAAGTTGTCGTGGCTAAGGTTGAGCAACTTTGGGTTCGGGCTGCTCTTTTGGAGAAAGAGTTGTTTGAGTAGATGGTGAGATCCCACGAATTATCAGACGAGAACACCATTGTTGGGGATAGGATCGTCTTTCTCGAAGAGAAGTTCCAGGAAGCTGAGTGTCGATCAGTTTCTAACGCAAGTCTAATCGATAGCCTTTAGAACGAGTGTGCTTGGCTTGAGGGAGAATCGAGGAGTTTCCAACCTGAGGAGGTCGGTCCATTTTGGATCTAGTATATAAGATGGTATTTCTCTCTGTAGGAGAATCATCTCCTTGGTTGCTCCCGATTTTCCTTTATGCTATCTTGATCCAAGGAATTCTGGGGCTTTCTAAAGTTTTGACATCAGGAATTTTTCGAAGTCAAGTGAGGATCCATTATCTAGGTCCTCGCCTGGCCATCTGCCTTAGGATAATCGAGCTACCAATACTTTGGTTGGGACTAGCTTGGGGGGTTTCTCCTCTATTGAGTTGGGGTTTCCAGACTGTACATATGTAACCACATGTGTTTGATCAATCAGCTAAATCTTGTTGATTATTGTCACTGATATTATTTCTGTTGCATCATGTTTTTATTCAATGGAATCTTTGTTTGCTGGCTAGGTGGTCTCATCGTCATTGCTAAGCTTAGTTGAACCCTAATCCATGAACCATGAATAATTGATAGTAACAATCCCAAGGGAGGATGTTTTGGTACTCATACTGAAAAGCCCCCTAAGGTTTTTTACTGACCAAATATATATTTTTCATTACGTCTTATTTAACATAATTTAACATTTGATCGGATTTCTCAAAAGAGATTGGATGTTCGGTCCCAAAACCCCCGAGTCTCTGAAGTAATGGTTGGTGCACAATCGCGCTCGAAGTTGCGTGGTTTTATTGACCAGCACCATGACCACATCATTGCAAGGGTATTTTAATAGGCGAGGTGTGCAATTCTGCTCACCTGACTTAGGGTTAGTCATGGTTGTAACAAATTATACAAGTATACAAATGAGTAATAAATGCAAATAACCAATGTAAAACTCAATCTTATTAAAATGATAAAATGCATCATATAAGCATCCCACAAGTTGTGAGCAAGACAAACCTTCAACATTGTCATATTTGGGAATGGGGTTATTGATATTACTTTTTGAGGTGAAGGGCATTCCACGCTCTAGGGACTAGTTTCCCGATTTGGGTGCATAGTTTATATACACCACTCCGAAGAATGGCATAATTATTTGGGTGCATAGTTTATATACACCACTCCGAAGAATGGCATAATTATTTGGGTCATTTTGGCATGCGATGGATGAAATTCCCATTCATCTAGCTTAGGGTTAGTCCTAGTCATAGTAAATCACATAAGCACACAAATGAGCAATAAATGCAAATAACTAATGTAAAAATCAATCAAATTAAAATGATTAAATACATCATACAAGCACCTCATAAGCTATAACAAGACATCACTTCAACCTCATCATATTTAGGAGTAGGGTTATTGATAATACTTTTTGAGGTGAAGGGTGTTCCATACCCTAAGAACTAGTTTTCCTCTTTGGGTGCATAGTTTATACGCATCACTTCGGAGGACAACTAACACTAGGATCAATCTTTCCTAATTGGGGGACGACTTGTTCCTGTCGGTAATTTTGTCTGTAGCCTCTATGTTCCTCAAAACTAGATTCCCTACCTCTAATTACCATGCATTCATCCTTTTGTTGTAGTACCGCACAACCCACTACTAGTAAGCGGCTGTCCGTAGTTTTGCCATGTCTCTGGCATTTTCGAGTAAGTCCAAACTCTATCTTAAGAGTTGAGAATTTCAATAGGGGTCAAAGCTCTATACTCGAAAATTGGGTAGTCCAATCTCCACTGGGATGAAAGCCTCAATCTTGTAGCATAGGTTGAATGGTGTTTCCTCGATTGGCTCTCTTGGGATTGTCTGGTAGGACCATAGCACGGATGGAAATTCATTTATCCATGAGCCCCCGCATCTTCCAGTTTCATCTTCAACTCATGCAATAGGGTTCGGTTAGTCACCACTACTTGCAGATTTGCTTAGGGTAAAGCAATGGAGGTATCAACAAATCTGATGCTAAGGCTCAAGCAATACTTAGTGAATCTCTTCCCTGTGCAATGGGTTCTGTTGTCGATCACTATGAACTCGGGTAGCCCACACTTGCATACGATACTCTGGTATACAAATTCAATCGCATTCTGCTCGGTAATTTTTGTCAACAGAGAAGCTTCTACCCACTTCGTAAAATAGTTTACCGCAACTATGGTGAACTTTATTTGTCCTATAGCAAGTGGGAACGGACCTAATATATGAAGCTCCCACTGTGCGAACGACTAGGGCAACTATAGGGCTTGAAGTTTGTTGTGAGGTTAACAAGGAATGTTGCCATGAATTTGACAATTTTCAATCTCTTAATGAACTCCATAGCATCCTTTTTCATAGTCGGCTAGAAATAGCCCTACCGTATGACTTTAAATGCCAGGTAATTTCCCCCCAGGTGCGCCCCATAGATGCCAAGGTGTATTTCGCTTAAAGTATAATTGGCCTTAGAGAGTGTCAGACATCGCATGTAAGGGATGGAATAGCCTCTTCTGTATAGTTTCCCATCCATTAGGGTGTACCACCCGGCTATCTTTTTTATGCATTTAGTTTCGACTGGATCCTCCGGTAATGAACCATTTTCAAGGTACTTTTGGTATGATGTCATCCAAGTTACTTTGTCTGTGACTGGAGCATCTTGTCCGAGTCATCTATACTTGGGTTCACAAGCAATTCCCTCATCTTCCTTGCATATTGCTCAAGGTTCCCGAGTACGGCTATTTTAACCAATTAGTCGGCCTTCTAATTGTCTTCCCTCTAAGATCTGATGAATCTCCAATTTATCGAAAAATATTAGGAGATTCTTCACTTTGACGAGATACTTCGCCAAACACGGATTAGATAACTTTAAAATTTTTGAGCACTTGGTTGGCTATTTGGTCGGAGTCACTATGAACGATTAGGTTCTTAGCCGAGCATTCTTTTGCCAGCCCGAGCCCGGCTAAAGAGGCTTTATACTCGACCGCGTTGTTAGTAACTTGAAACCTGAACGTCATTAGGTACTTTATTTCAAATCTTTTCGGAGTTACCGAGACTATTTCCGCCCCGTTTCTTGTTTGAGAGGATGATCCATCAACCTACAGAGTCCATGTTGGGGTTCCTTCACTGGGAGGCCTGCGTTCATCTTCTCTAATTCCACAGCCCACATTATCAAATGTTTGGATATTTCTAGCCTTTACAATATTCCCTTCAACGGCTGGTTAGTTAATATAACGATGCAATGGTCCTGGAAGTATAGACATAGTTTCCTCACCGTGTAGATTAGAGCTAACACGATCCTCTTGACTTGTGAATACTAAGTCTCTGTATCTGTCAGGATTTTGCAGACGTAACAGACTGGTCACTGTATCTGAGTCGACCAAGTAAAGATATAGTTCATCGCCTTCTTTAGGAGAAGTTAAGAGTAAGAGATTGGCAAGGTATTCCTTCAGCTCTTGAAATACCAGTTGTCATTCTTTTGTCAAGCGAAACCCCGTTAGTCTTAGCCCCTCTAAAAGTTTTGAAGAAGAGAAGGTACTTCTTTGCAGATTTTGACAAGAATCTAGAGAGTGTGGCCAGTCTCCCAATTAACCTCTAGATTTCTTTTAAGGTTCAGGATGGATTTATATTAATAATTGCTTTGATTTTGTTTAGGTTTGTCTCAATCCCTCAGTGAGATACTATGACGTCGAGGAATTTCCCGAATGTCAACCCAAACACGCATTTTGTTGGATTCAATTTCATTCGGTGTGCTCGAAGTACCTCGAAAGCTTTGGTTAGGTCTTGAATATGGTCATTGGCCAGTACGCTTTTGACGAGTATGTCGTCCACGTATACCTTGATATTCTTTCATATTTAGGCTTCAAACATTTTGTTGACCAACCTCTAATATGTTGGTCCTATATTGTTCAGATAGAAGAGCATGACCTTGTAACAGTAGATTCCTTGATCGGTTATAAATGAGGTCACTTCTTCATCTTCTGAATTCATTCATATCAGGCTGTATCCTGAATAGGCGTCCATGAAACTAAGCAATTGGTGGCCAGAGGTTGAGTCCACTAATAGGTCGATCATTAGTAGTGACAAGTTATATTTTGGACATACTTTATTCATATTCGTGAAATCAACACACATCCTCTATTTTCCATTACTTTTATTGACAATGATAACATTCGATAACCAATCCGGGTATTAAACCTCGCTGATGAACCTCACGTTGAGTAGTTTCTTGACCTCTTTTTTCATAACGACAACTTTTCTATGGAGTGAATTCTCCACTTTTGTCGGAACCGCTTGTACTTAGGGATTAGGATCAACTTGTAAACCATTACTTAGTAGGTATCCCCAGCATGTCTACTGGCATCCACGCAGATACATTCGAGTTCTGGCGAAGGAATTTCATCAATTGTCCTTGCAAATGATCAGGGAGAGAACCACTGATCTGAACATATTTTTTTTGACACGTTCAGATCTAGAGGGATTTGCAAAGTGGATTCATTGGGTTGGCCTTGTTGTAGCATAGCTTCATCTCGAAGGTCAAACTCCTTGATCGGCTTGTTTGGCACTGACTCACCTATTTGGGTTAGGTAGTAAGTTCGGTTGATGACTTGATAGCCTTGCACTTCCCCTACCCCATATAGGGTCATAAACTTCATTTTCAAGTGTTGTATGGAAGTTACTACACCGAAGGCCACTAGACATGGTTAGCCCAACATGGCATTGTTAGACCGAGGATATATCTACCACTAGGAACGTTAGCATTTGGGAAACTATTTTTGGTTATGTCCCTAGTGTAACTTCCAACTGAATGATCCCTTGGATTGATACGGACTCATTGTCTAACCCGTATAAAGGGCCATCGGCCGATCTCATCCAACTCTTTTTTAGTCCTGACTTAAAGAAAGTGTCGAGGTACAACAAATTTCGAAAAGTTTCTTCATCAATAAAGATTTGTTTTAGTTGGTAGTTGACGATACTGTCCGAAATGAGTGTAGATACAATAAGAGAATAGGAATGAGGAGCTATTACATGAGTCATACCATCGTCACTAAAACTAATGGCATCATTTCCTATTTCTAACTTTTGTCTTTTGTTCGAGGAAGTCTTCTCAGGATAATCCAAAGCGTTACTTCTGTTAGACCTCGTAGAGATCATGTTCACTACTTTTACTGCCACTCGATTATGAGGTTGTTCAGGTTGCTTTGCGTCGTCATTGCTAGTGTTACTAGGAACATGTCCTGGGTTTTTCAAGTATTTATTGAGGCATCCCTTTTGAATAAAAGCTACAATTTATTTCCGCAGTCCTCGGTGCTGTAACCCGAAAATCGATGGTGGAAGCAATAATTCGATTGGTCTCCTTCCTTTAGGTTGTTTATTGGCTTCAATCATTTTAGAAACTTTTCCTTCCAGATCTTTATTAGAGAATTGGTTCGGATGTCATTCAGAAGGGTGAGATTTAGTAATTTGTATTCCCTTCTGATGCTTGAATCAGTCCTTGGCTGCTTCCTGGGATCTCAAGTGGAGGAGTTATAATTGTTCCTCCTCTTTCCATTGGTTGATCTTGGATGATGATCAGAGCTTTCTAGTCGCTTTACTTCATTTGCTCTATTGGCTGTTATGTACGCTCGGGTGATAGTCTTCGCTTCAAGGAATGCCTTAGGTCCATGTTCGACCAGATTCTTGAAAAATTTACTCGATTCCACAGTGGTCATGAAGGAGTTCAGCTTCACATGATTGGTAAGTGTAGATATGCCCCAGGCCTCGACATTGAATCTAGCTAAGAAGCGCTTTAGACTTTCATTTTAACCTTGTCATATTTTGACAAAGTGTCACAGCTGCTTTTTCTCCCTTCTGCTGGAGGTAACTGAGATAGAGATTTGTCAGCCAAGTCCTAGAAGGACTGAATCGAATTTAGTGTTAGCTAATAAAATTTAATTCAAGCATCCCCTTTGAAGGTTAAAGAGAAGTAGAGACACCAGGCAGGGTTTTCAAGGCCTTGGAATCCCAATAAGATTCGAAAGTGATCCATTGGACCAGAATTTCTATCATAGGATTCTAAGGGCGGCATCTTAAACTTAAGAAGAAGTCGATGTATCCTGATCTCATTGGTAAATGGGGACCTGCCCAATTCGATGGAGAATCGATCGTGCTTCCACGAAACAATTGCTGTTCAATCCTTCTTATTCTTTCTTCCACCTCAGAAGTGGATACTATCTTTTTAGTGTTGAGGAATGTCCTCGACTCCGAGTGGTTGGTTGACATGGGGGGGGCCTACCAACTTGGAACATTCCTTGGTAGGCTGCTGCATGTTGCTTTGTCTTGCTCTATTGGCCACCCTGTTCTTGTAAGTAGCGTAGATTTGGTTGCTCAGGACTCTCTTCCCTAGCTTTGAAGTTAAGACGACCTTCAAGCCGGAAAGGAAATTTTTGAAGAGAGGATTCTCACATCTCTAAGACTCGAGGTTGCTGCAGCATCCCTTTGGAGGCATGCTTTTTCTCCTTGCTACTCCTTTGGAAGGTGGAGGCTTGAGAATTGGGGTCAGGTATTCCAAGTGGGTGTCCCTCCAATTTGTCCCAGAGGGAGTTGAGTACCTTTGACATGACATCAACTTGAGCCGCTAAGAACTCCACATTTATATTCATCGGTTGATGAACATCCTCTTGACTATTATCTATTGGGTCGTTGCCATGAGAAATGATGTCCTTAGATGAAAGGCTTGTTGAGCCCTGTGTTCACCATAATTGCTTTACTTTGTCAGATGCGTAGAGTTCTTCTTCGGAGGTTTAGACTGGTGACGAGAATGGGTGGCTTGCCCACATTCCCACAAACGGTACCAATGATGCGTTCCTTGAACCCAGGTTGGCGCACAAATTAGAAAGTTGAGCAAATCTTTCAGTTGATCCAAGAGATAGCGGGTTTGATCTTTGTGACTGTGAACCATAACAAACCCAACGAGAGATAAGAGGTACACAAGGCTCACTCATTGATATATCATTCAATATTCAAGTCAGTTATATTTCTCTGGGAAATTAAAAGATGCAGAAGGAAAGTATAAATTGAAATAGGAAGGAGATGAGTATAAGTTGGGAGGACTTTGCTCCGTTTGTTTAAGTGTACTCTTTGTTAGAGTCCCTTTTTTTGGATATCTTGGTTGAACTCCCCCCTTTTTGATTTGGAAGGATTAGTATTTATAGTCAAGATTCTAGCCGATTAGTTAGCCCCAAAACTACCGCCTGTGATAGGTGTTTTATAACCGTGAATAGAAGATGTTATTTTTGAGGTGTAACCTCCATTCAAATTAATTTAAAAACCGTCCGGATGTTAATGTGAATGCTTTTTCAGCCGTTTCTGGATCGAGTCATTTATAAGGATATTATTACTCTTTAGTTAACCACAACCGATCGTCAGGATTAAACGTACCGTTTAATATCCTATTGAGTCGTTATTCGGATTGGTCTTGTATGTCTATATCTCGATCGCCGGAGCTTGGGCCTTGCTTCAACTTTGGGCCGAGTCGGTCGCCTTTGGGCCATACCCAACAACTATCATACTGGTTTTAAATCCTGTGCAAATGCACATATATGCTGAGTTGAAAAGATTTTTTTTTGAAGTAGCCAAGTTAACCCTATATACAATATTCTCATCCAATAAAAGCAATACAATTTAAAGCAGCAACAGATAAGTGGCTAAATCCCAACAACATATTTTAAATAGGTCAAACTACCATATTAATTCACTTAGGATATTTTGATGTATAAATGGCTCAAATTTCAGGTCAAATTTCTAAAATGGTGTGAAAGCCCACAAGAGACAGAAGAGGATTTTTTTTCCTTCTCTGTAATAGTACAAATTGAACATTCAGGAAAAAATTAACAGCTACCTAAGAACATGAAAATCTTGGGATGCTTCTGTAGCATACCAAGGCAGTTCAATATGTATGGTCAATATCTTCAATCATACTGATCATGTATAGCATATAGGTTGAAGTTGTTGTAAATTAATAGTGGACATAAAATTGCCTCCTTAAACACATAGTGATTATCTGTATCTATTTAAGGAACCCGTAAACGAAAATGTTTTCAGCAAGCAAAAATAAGGGCGATTAATTCATTGAAGTTACAAAATTATATCATCAAGTGCCTAATTTAAAGCAGTGTTTTACAATTCAATCAGTTCCTTTCGTTTCATATTAGCTTTTGGCATCAGCACAGTGCATAATCTTCAAAAGTAACAAAAGTGATGAAAACCTTTTCCGAAAATTCCATTTATAATCATTCCCCATCCTCTCTGTTTATTAAATGACTATATGCTTCCACAGAACACGAAAACTACAAATGCCCCATCTGGAACCATTATACTTTTCTCTTTTATACACTGAGCGAACAACTTAAGAGCCATCAACAAAAAACAAGATGATGTACAATGCCCTTCTGGCACATCAAAATCAAACACCCTAATTTATTCACCAGTAAAAACTATCTAAAATGTATCGGATTACTCACAACCATACCAATCAATTCATCACTGATGAGTTTTTAGATTACGTTGGCAGGCAACAACTAGAACATGCATGGCACTTAAACTATTTCCAGAGGAAACAGTTTCCGTGACTTTTGAAACTGACATGCCTCTGATTGATCCTTCAGCATGCCACAATTTGGGAATAACCAAAAGGGCCTTGAGAACTACCTAAAGGGTATGAAACCTTATGCACCTAAGCAATGGAATGGACAAGTTCCTCTAGTACAGTAGTGGGGCAATAATCCCTACAGCCATGATTTATACAATGAAGCCCCTCCTCACCTCTTAACTAGCAGCTGTCAATAATTGGCTGTAATGAAGGATTCACATGAAGAAGCTTGACAATCAAAATGTAGTTTCATCACCATCAAACAAATAATTATTCTGCCAAGAAGACGGGCAAAATGAGATGATATTTGCTAACTACCGGCTGGATTTATTCGATGCTTTTTTCGAATAGTTTTCATGCAAAAACTTTCAGCAACAAATCTTAAACCCCAGACGATGCTTATATGTAAGCAAACTGCTGTGACAATCAGGGGCATCTGAAAGTGATAATAATTGAATTCCCCTCGCTCTCCGGCCTCATCTATGCTTAGTTCTTCCATATCCTCCCAATTGTCTCTCATATGTCAATTCACTCGAATTCCCTCCAAAATTCTGAATTTAGTTATATGCCGAACTTCACACTTTGTGACCAGCGCTAAACAACCGGACCATAACACAAGCCGACGAACTGGCAAAGGCATTTCTGTTTTGTGAGGAAGGAGCTCTAGAGAATAAATCAATTATTAAGATGCTATTTAAAAAAAAAAAATCAAATCTATACACCCTATTACAAGAGCAGAGATTGACAGGCATTGCATCAAAATCATATTAAGTACTCTGAAATTTAGCTAAAGTAAACCAACAACAAAGTAAGATAGACACTAGAAGAGAACTATATCAGACAGAAGTTGTTTCGAGCAATTCAAGAATATAATCGGAAAGGCAAAGACAAAAGAATTGACAAAGTACCGGATTGCGACGAGCCGAATTTTCACACCGACGAATCAAGCCAACCACGAAATCTTCGCCAGATTTCGTAAATGCTTTCAATCTATCAAAGACAGAAGCTATGGGCTCCATTTCTGAACCCTAAAATAGCGAACTGATTAGGAGGAGGAAAGCTCGAGCAATCTAACTGCCGGTTGGTTATCAATGCCAAGAAAGTGAAAGCGGAACGAGGTGGGAAAAGTAACGAAAATGGAGAATTTTGTTTGAATGAAATGCGAGGGCGGCACCAAAGGAACAAGAGTTCTAAGTCGACGGCAACGTTTTCAATTAGTTTATGAATTTCTTGTTGCTGATTAGAAGTAGTTGACGTGAGCGGCTTAAGCCCTTTTTTTGTGGTTACGAATCTAATTTTGTTCATTCGGTTAAAATTTCGAATTATATAACTTTTATATGTAAAAATTAAACATCAATTAAGTCCCTATATATAATATTAAT
>JAODPA010134448.1:0-16505 GCA_025585075.1 Nepenthes mirabilis
AATAATTTTATAATTTGATACGAATTAAAAATATTAAATTATATTATATACGAATTAATAATTGGTATTACGTGGTTTATCGGATATAGTTTACAACGAACTGAATGATATCCCAATTAACACGTTTAGGTTAGACCGAACGCTTCCGGCGCTTGGCTTTGGCCGCCTACGCTGGGCTATCCAACGGACAAGTCAGACAGCCTGGAGACAGACGACCGCCTACGCGCTATTGATTAGCGTGACGGAAACAACCAAACTCACGATGGACGAAATTTGAGGACGATTGTAGCCTTTTGGGTTTCACTTACCTTGGAAGCGCGTGGAAATTGAGTTTCAGAGTTTCAACTTTCTTCGCAAGCAATAACACGCACGTCCAGTTGCAAGTTGCAAATTCCAATGGCAGATTTCGCTACGAGACGGCGATTCATGTAGAGATTATGGACAGCGGATGCAAGCAAGAGGGAGACAACAAAAAACGCAGACAAACAGTGGAGAGAGAAGAACCCAAAATGAGAGGCAAAGAAAAAAACCAAAAGGACGAAATAACGGCGAGTTTAGCAAATCGAATGCTCACTTTGTGATAGAGATAACGAAAAAGAAAAAGAAAAATAAAAAGATAGAGATCCTTTATCCGTGAAGTGAATCTCTCAATTTCAGTCTCAATCTCAATCTCGATCTCATCGTTTTCTTTGCGCGCATCTTTAGAGGTTCTCAACTGGGTAATTGCTCCTTTTCTGTTGGTTTTTTCCTTTTATGGAGAAGCCCCCGGCTGACCAGCTTCTCCGGAAGATCCAAGAGCTAGAAGCCGGCCATGCCCACCTCAGGAAACAGATGTCTAGGCTAAAACTCTCCGGCGCCGAACCGAAATCCGGGAATTCCCGCCAGAGGTCCCACTCAGTATCCCCTCAGCGCTCGAGGCTACCGCCACCACAGTGGAGAAGTGTTGGTGTATTCGACGATGCTGCTGCCTCCTGTAAAAGGGGTTCGTCGTCGTTTGGACATTCGTCACCCCTGCAGAGAGAGAGCCGGAGTAGCGACGGTGATAGTGGGCCGGCGGTAGTTCAGCTCACTGATAGGCAGTACTTGAACATACTGCAGTCAATAGGGCAAGCGGTTCACATATTTGATTTGAATGGTCGTATAATTTTTTGGTATGTGAGTTTATTTTGCCGTTATTTACTCTA
Source organism: Nepenthes mirabilis (assembly GCA_025585075.1). Classification (NCBI taxonomy): domain Eukaryota; kingdom Viridiplantae; phylum Streptophyta; class Magnoliopsida; order Caryophyllales; family Nepenthaceae; genus Nepenthes; species Nepenthes mirabilis. The sequence continues at coordinate 1,185 of JAODPA010134448.1, forward strand.
ATCTTCATGCCCATTTGGTAATATGCTATGAATGTTTTCCACCAGAGTCGGTGCAAATTCCACAAGTTAAAAACCAGGAATAATAGAGACAAAATCAATTATCAAAATTAAAACCAGATAATCATTTCTTCCCTTCTTTGTTAAGTAAAATTATTACTCATGGAAAGGATTCTTCATTTTGAGAAGGCAAATAAACCCCTAAACCTCTGCTTCCACAGTTTCAGTTTTCAACATTTTTTATCCGGCTTAACACCACAAAAGAAAATGCATAGAATAAAAGGGTTCGCACAACAGAATTTCAAAACATATGCTAGCTTTGAAAGGGTTCGTACCGAAGATTTGTTAGAAGCATATGTCATCTTTGATATATAGTAGAAATTTTTGAAACAACAGGATTTCAAACGTATGCCAGCTTTCGAGAAATGACCTTCCATATTCAACAGCCTTGCTGTGAATTGCCACAACCCAATAACAATCTAAACCAATCCGAATTCGTAACAGACCAATCCTTTCACTCCATAATCATCATTACCTGATGTACAAAAGGACAGTAGTTGGTGCAAAAAATGGCTATAATATAGTTTGCTGGGATCGACATAGATCATAGGTTGTCATCTTTTTAGCGGAAAATCGCAAATTCAAAATTTCTTTCTGGATATTTACTCTCACAGTTGGGCAGAATTCAAAACCCTGCTCCCCCCCCCCCTCACTCTCCTTCTCTCTGCTATTGTTAAGATAAAATTGAATCTTTTCAAGTTCATGAGGAATAGTGCATATTTAAATACAGACAATGAAATTGATTGTCAGGGCGCCAAAATCTACAACTTCATTACATAATCAACGCTAAATTATTACAATGATTTTCTCTCATTACATTCTTGCTTCATCACATTTTCTAGATTTTGTTTCCATTAAAATGTGACCTCGGGAATTTGATAATGGACAGTGGAGGAATAAGTGATCAGATGTCTCCTATTGATCACAGTTGTTTTGCTACTGTACTTTGAATCTGGTCAATCTATTTTGAGCACAAAATCTTTGTTGAGCAGCCATCCAAACAATGAACGAATTTTTGGGGACTTAAAATGATTTGAACACAGTTCAACACTGGAAACAAAACTGAAATTATATTAGTAATAGTCAAATTAAAGTTGAAAATACAAATCAAAATCAATAAAACTCAAATTAGAATTTAACATGCTCTGCCAAAAAAAGAGAGAGAGAGAGAGAGAAAGAGAATTATCAAGGGGAGGAACTTTAGAAGTGGAATATATTTTATTTCTATATGCACTCAAATCAGAATTTGATTAAAGAAGAAAGAAGATAAAAAATAAAAGTCTTTTTTGGGTTGTGGGGGGCCTACCTGAGGAGGATGCCAGGAAATTTTATATGTTGTAAATGCCAAAATACAATGCATATTGACTTTCAATTTTGATTTTTATTTTTCAATGCATCTGATATTAGCGGTAAGGAGTTGTGCTACATGCACCGGAAAATAACCTGAGAGAGGGATGCTTTGAATTGCCTGTGAACATGAATTTCTGCTCAGTAGGAGAGGGGTAGAAGCTAATTGGGCAGCAAAGGACATGGTAAGGAAGGAGCGGTGTTGGTCAAGGCATAAGCTGCAAAGGGTTCCTAGAATCTAGATGTGAGGCATAGGCATAGGCCTGATAAAGATGGCACGCCCATTTATGAAATAAATATATAGAACATTTTTGTAATAAATTCCAATCGCTACAGATAATAATAGTATCATAAACATACTAATAACATTAAAGATGATAATTAGTAAGTACAGTTCATCACAAATGTATATGAACATTAAAATTCACTAATAAACTTAAAATACTATTTTCAGGATACTTACAGCAAAAATTAATATTTATCATCCTCATCAAATAAAAGTTCATCTCATTTTATAACTTATAGGCTTGAATTTATTCATCTATGTATGTTTTTCTTGGTTAACATTTTTATTATTTACAAACTTCAATAGAATAGCCCTAGAAACACTTATCGTTTTAGGTTTACACTACTCTTCAATTTAGTGTGATGTTTAACCTCATTCACTTAAACAATTTTGAGAGCAGAATCCTTTTGTCAAAGAATTATCTTCAAATGTAAATTCATTATCTTCATTATAGTCTCCATCATTCTTCTAATTCTACTCATTACTTTCACCAATCTCATTTTTATAAATACCAACTTAATATTAAAGGTAACAATAACGATAACAAAACTTTATGTTCAACTTTGTGAGATCTGCTATATAGATCCATTTTCATCATTCTGCTTCGGTTTAATACGATATTCTCTATGAGTAAAAGCATTTTTTGGCTATTTTTATCATATTATTTCATTTTTAGGTATAATTCTTTTTCTTCTCCAACCACTAATAACTCACATTTATGGGTGCTTCCTTTAGTTTACGTTTTAAGTGCTCATACAACGCTAAAGTACTTTTCCTCATCTCATCATTTGTAGATGCCACGTTTAAATTTTTATGAATGCCATCATTAATTACCCTATGTTTTAATGTGACTTAACTCATTTATCTTAATATTTTCATCTCTATAATGTTTAGTTTTTGCACATGTTGTTGTTTAATTACTTAATATTATGACTCGTAAGTATAGCAGGTCTAATAGTCATCTTATAAATTTTTTCTTTCAATCTCAGAAGTATATTTTCATAACAAAGCAAAGTAGATGCAATTCTCTATTTCAACCAACCCAAAAGTTAATCATATGTATCACACCACACCATTATTTATGTCTTCAGTTTCTTGAATTTGATCCAGGTAAAAAAATTTATTGTTTTTAGAAATATCTTGATCATTGATTTTGGTGTTTTTATTATTGTGTTTAAGATTACTAAAATTACACTTAACATATTCGGTTTTATGTATACTTTTCCTAAGTCCTTTGGATTTAAGAACCTCTATCTAACATGCTATTTTGTTTTTTCTATACTTTCTCTACTTTCATCTATCAAATGTAACAATGAATATGATTGTTAATTTAATAGAAACATTTTATTTTTCAAAAAAACAAAAAGAAAAAAAAAATCTATGAGACACTCAAGAGATGCACCTTGAGCATCAAAAAAGGCATTTGCCTCTTGGAATGCGCCTCACTTAGGGATATTGAGGAGCTACGATTTGAGCCCCAAACCTTGCCTATAACAACAGAAGAAAAGAGTGAGCACCGTGTACTGACTCTACCCGTTGATCTCTCAAATATTTTTTTTTTGTTGAAAATATTGGAGAGAGGGGGCACAAGGTAGGTAGAAATATGAAAGGGAAGGGGAAGAAATACAATGTAATCAAACGAAAAGAAAATTGATCTTCTTTTCAAAATCTAATCCCCAAATATTAGATACCATATGTCTATTAGAAGAGGAACCTCTGTGCCTTCCTGGACAACCGCTCCTTATGTACCCAGTTTTATTGTCTTTATTTATAGTGATTGTTACTTCTTTTTATGTTATTGGTTGTGTTTTGCGGTTGTATTAACTAAATTTTGAAGCAAATATGGTGAAGGATGTTTGCTTAACATTTAGAAAATGTGTGGACAGCCACCCCTTTATTTGGGAGTAAATAGTTGCAATTTTAGCTTAAATCTCAGCTTTATCACATCTATGCAATTGAAATTTTAGCTTTATGTCTTTATTGATTACTGGAATATGGTCGATGAAAAGATCTCTAATTGATGGGGCTTCTGATATCTATGAATTCTGTTGGATCCAAAAGTGATACACGGGAAGGTCCTTTGTATTTAGTTTTTGCCTCCTTTTCTCAAAAGATGACACTGTTATGACAACTGCCAACTTGATTGCTGATTGGGCTTGGGATGTACCTAGAGTTTGAAAGTTCAATAGAATTTACCATCTCCATAATTGCTGTTGTGCTCTTCAGTTCTTTTTTCTTTTTCAATTTCCGGTTGGTGATCAATGTGGCATGGTCAGGTCTCCATAGTTTGGTATTATCTTGGGCTTTGTTGCGTAAGTATACAAAGAGTGGTTACATACTTTTTGACTTAATAGTTCTTCACCTTGTCATATTAAAAGGGCGGTATTGCATAAGGCTCCCACATAGTGGAGTTTGGGAATGGTCTGATATTTATATGTAGCCTTACCTCTACATTATAGAGAAGTTTTTGTAGTTTGAACTTGTGACCTCCAACCTATAATGGAACATTCTTACCATTATGTCGAGAGTCATACTCTTCACCTTGTCACATTCAGGTGACTAAATTATATACTAAAGACTTCTTGTCAACAAAAGTGAAGAATGCTAACATTTTTTTTCAAAAAAAGAAAAGAAAGAAAAAACTTGCAGCTCTTTTAATTTTCTATTGGTAAAATTTAATCCTGCAGGAATCGTACTGCTGAAAACCTTTATGGTTATTCTGAAGCCGAAGCTCTGGGTAAAGGTGCCTATGAGCTCCTATTAGATGCACAGGACTTTGCTGCAGCAGATAATATAGTACGGCATGTAATGATGGGGCAGAGGTGGATTGGCCAATTTCCTGTCAAGGATAGGATGGGAAAGAGGTTTTTGGCAATAGTAACCAACACTCCATTTTATGATGACAATGGTACTTTGATCGGGATTATCTGTGTATCAAGTGATTCAAAACCTTTTCAGGAAATGAAGGTCATGTCAGATACAAAGAACTTTGACACAGATTCAGGTTTTAGACGGCCAAAAAGCAGTGCTACAACTAAACTTGGTCTTGATCCTGATCAGCCTTTGCAAGCAGCAATTGCTTCAAAAATAACAAACTTGGTTAGTGTGATACCTTCTTTTTCTCCATAATATCCCTATTGGAGCCCATTGTTGATATTTTCGGACCACTGAAACAGGCTACAAAAGTGAGCAACAAAGTTCGGTCGAAAATTAAGACCGGAGAGAATAACATGGATCATGAATCTGGGAGTAAGGATAGTCATCACTCCGATCCTGGTCTCCATGATGCTACCGTCTCTGACCATAAGGATGATGCAAATTCCAGTGGAGCTACTACTCCCAGAGGGGATGTTGCCCCATCTCATCTCAGTTTATCTTCTCAGGCCACTGCAGACAAGTCACCGGCAAAACCTGGTAGAGATTCTGGAGATGAAATCGAAGGAAAATCTGCCATCCACAAGATTATTACCTCAAAAGCAGAGGCTTGGATCGGTAAGAAGGCAATACAATGGCCGTGGAAAGGGAATGAACAAGAAACATCAGAAGCAAAGGCCACTCGATTTGGTTGGCCATGGTTGCATAGTGATCAGGATACTGATCATCCCCATTCTGATGCAAAAGTGGAAAACCCTGCTGGTGAATGTAATTCAGCTGGGCCCTTGGGATTCTGTTCATCATTTAATGTTAACAGTGCGAGCAGCGTAAGTAGCTGCGGAAGTACTAGCAGTAGTGGGGTAAACAAAGTCGACATAGAAACTGATTGCTTTGACTATGAAATCTTGTGGGAAGACCTAACCATTGGAGAGCAAGTTGGGCAAGGTAATTAAATTTAATAATATTGTACGAGTTGTTTCAGATTATTTCAGTGTTCTTGAGGCTTTTACTTCTGAACTTCCAGAACTGGAAATTCCCTATCTTTACACCCAAGTCCTGTTCTTGAAAGACCAGTGACACATTCTCTGTAGATGTCTATCATAGTTTCCTATTTGGTATGCAGAAGCATGCTACAGAAGATGGAAACATGTACATTGGGTGGAAGAAGCCACCTGATGAGGGGCATAAGATTCATGCCTATCGCTTGTCATGATTTTTAGACATGTACTTACTGATCTTCAATGTCATTCCTCCGCCTTTTCCATTTGAAATTCCTTTTTCCCCCTGTGATTATGGATAAATTGGGTGGATGTATACAACCTCAAATGTCTAATTTGTGCTCCTTTGTTGGTTGCTATAAAATATATTGGATCTTAAAAAAGTTAAATTTCTCATTCATTATGTGTCGTCTCAAAATGTTCAAGTTCTAATTTTATTTTTTGTTCCACTTTTTCTTCCTGCAGGTTCTTGTGGAACTGTGTACCATGGTTTGTGGTATGGATCGGTATGTTCTTTCACTGTATCTCATGATAATCTTATTGCGTAATGATTCCTAGTTGAACTTTAGTACTTCTGAATCCCATCATTGATTAGGGCACCTGTTAATTACGCCAGAATTTTTTTCTCAAATCATGAGCACTGCATGATTTCTTTAAATTAATGGGAAGATCCCATTGTGTTGGCAAACAAAGTAGATGCTTTTTAGTTTGGCTTGTTAGTGCATACATTATATATATTGGGGCTGCATATGTGACTCCCAACTCTATGTGATGATGATGTTAAATCAATCAGTATGGGAAAAAAGGGAAAAAGAAAAAAAGATTGAGGAGAGGAATGATCTTGATATAATTGAATTTTGGTTTTTCTCTTACTGCAGGATGTTGCTATCAAAGTTTTCTCCAAGCAAGAATATTCAGAAGATGCTCTCCTTTCATTCAGACAAGAGGTGCTTGTTTTTTTCACCATTTGATATTTAGATTTTCTTAACATAAAGAACTCTATCATCTTGTTGCAATGGAATGGAATTTGCTGAGCTGTTTCCCCTTAGATATGGCTTCAATTCAGACTTTTATTTTTGGCATATTTGCTGTCTACTATATATTGAGTGGTTGACACATGGACAGTGAAACTATTTGGACCATGGGTGCTTAGTAATTCCATTTTTAAACTCGTGTTAAGGTTTCTCTCATGAAGCGGCTTCGACATCCAAATATTCTACTATTTATGGGGGCAGTAACTTCACCTCAGCATCTTTGTATTGTTACAGAGTTTCTTCCACGGTAATACTCGACTTTATTTCGTATATGCTTGCTGGATTATATTTCTTTCTACCTCTGTGACTACATTGTTTGAGTTCAATTTTCTCTCTTTATCTTGATTGATGTGATGTCCTTATGAGATTATTCTTATTCTTGGTCAGATTTCATCTGATCGATAGGCTTCAAAACTGACTTCATTAATCTCAATGCAGTGGAAGCTTGTTCCGTTTATTGCAGCGTAATATACCTAAACTAGACTGGAGACGTCGAACTCTCATGTCTTTAGACGTAGTGAGTATGTTGGTGTCAAACTAGCACATGATTAGTTTATGAAATAAAAATTGGTTAGCCCAATAACTTCCTTCAATGTTCGCTATATTTGTCTACAGGCACGAGGGATCAATTATCTTCACCATTGCAATCCACCTATCATTCATCGTGATTTAAAGTCCTCAAATCTTCTAGTTGATAAGAATTGGACTGTGAAGGTTTGTTTTGTTTATGCTAAGTCTTCCTTAGGTACCATTTGATTGGGCTTGAAATTCGGAATTGCAATTAAAATTTTACACTTAATTGTAATTTTGTTGTTTGGCATCAGGTAGAATGGAGTTCTAATTTAATGTTCCAATTCTTGAAATTGAAAGTACTTTTATGGAAGAATTATAATCGTAGGTTAAGAATTGTCTGTTAATTAGATATGATAAAATTGAATAATACAAGACCATTGGGTAAATATTCAGTTGTTTAGTTCAGGTAGAGGTGAATCGACCATGCATTTATTTTTTTAAAAATTATACAAAATTATTCTTTAAAAATTTAAAGTCAATATTCTAATGGAGTGTTGTCTGAAAATATTTTAAAATACTAGGTAAGTACCCTAACTTTAGCTTTTCTTCAAATTGTAATTTATTATACAATCCAAATATTATAATTTAAATTTTATCCAATTTTAATTCTAATAGAATCAAAATTAAATTTGCATTTTCAAATGCCAATTCTAATATCGCAATCCAAACGGACTTTTAGTCTAATTGTTGCATTATTAGCTCACAATGTCTATATTATTCTTCACTTAAACAATGGTCATTATTCTTCTTTCATTATCTAATAGGTTGCTGATTTTGGCCTTTCACGGATTAAACATGAGACATATCTTACTACGAAGACTGGGAAGGGAACGGTAATTCAACTAGTTTTTTTGTCCTTTTCCAGGTTATATTTGATCTATCTGATCATCTCTAGATTTTCACTTGAGTTGCAGTTCCTTCAATTGAATTGTTTTTATATTTTTTGCAGCCTCAGTGGATGGCTCCCGAGGTCCTTCGTAATGAACCCTCAGACGAGAAGTATGTCTAATTGTTGTTTGATTTTGTTTAACCTCAAAACCTAATTATCTTTTTGGTGATATCCAATGATCTCTCTTTTTCGAATTCATCACTTGCTCTTCGATGTCTAGTGCTCAAGATGTTCTTACTTGGGTTTTTGGACTGCTTAGGTCTGACATATACAGCTTTGGAGTGATATTATGGGAACTTGCCACTCAAAAGATTCCTTGGGAACATCTCAATTCAATGCAGGTATCAATATATATTCACAATGAGAAATAATATTCATATACCCACTTGTACTCCTACTTTTATTGAAATTGCAAAAATTAGTATGGAGAGAGAAATGGGAAAGAGAAAAAAATTAAAACAAAGTGTGACCTATGCTGATTTTTGACAATTTCAATACAAATAAGTGTAGTGGGTGTATAAATAATATTACTCATTTATAATATTTCGACAGTCAGATTTTAACTGCAGAATAAGTTTTATATCGTATAGGTTAGCCATAGAACCATCCCTATTTCATGAATGCAAGGGTTCAAATCATAATAACCATTTTGGGCTTTAGGGTAAAGGCTGCACACATTTGACACCCATAGATACCTAAAGGAGGGATCTTTGTGTGCACAGGCACACCCACACAGAAAGGCTTATGCCTGTTGATGCTGGGTGTTTGAAACATGGGGGAGGAGTAAGTGAATTAATAAGTCATACAATGAAACTTTCAAAAACAGTGATTGAAAGAATATGAGAAGCTATGAATATGTCTTATAATCATCGTGATTTTCATGGTTGTATACCCAACCACCGAAGCTATACATTGTTGAAAGCTTTATTGGACGAACTTAGGGAATAAGAAATGGATCTACTCATGGTTTTCATGGATTTAGAGAAGTCTTATGGTGGATGTTTGAAAAGAAATTAACTGATAGAATATATATGAATGCAATTAAATATATGCTTGCAGTAAGGACTCTACTAAGTTGTGAGTGAGTGAGAATTTCTCCAATTATGGTGGGAGCACATTAAGATCAACTTTGAGTCCTTGTTTGCTTTAGCTATGGATGAACTCACTTGTCTTGGTTATGCTGTTTGTGGATGATTTAGTTTTAGTAGATGAAACTAGAGTGAAAGTGTAATTAAGTTTGGAACTATGTAAAAAACTCTAGAATCTAATTGACTTAAGTTAAGTACGAGTACAATGAAATACATAAATTGCAATTTGGTTACTCTGAATGGAATGTATCAAATCAAAGTAATGAATAAGAAACTAATAAAACAAGAGATTTTGTTTCTTCAAATCTATGATTCAAGGAAATTGAGAGATCAATATGATGCATAGGTTTAACGGAAACATTTTAAAATGGACAGATGCATTAGGGAATGCTACGTGATTGGGAAGTACCTATAAAATAAAAGTGGTATTTTATAATATTGCCACTAGACCAATTATACTTTATGGATCATAATTTTGTAAATTTCTTTTAAAAAAATCAATACCTATGAAGTTGTGGAGATTTAGATGGATGAGTAATGCAACTTTATATGGTAATTTTTTTTTTCAAAAATGAATGTGTCCATAGCCAAGTAGAAGTCATACTTCTATATAAAGTTGAGGGAATAATCAATTGGCATAGTTGAGACACTTAAAACGTTGGCCAAGCAAAGTATTATGGAGAAAGGCATTTGATTGGGGCTGAAGGATATATGGAACAGACCTCGGAAAAATAAATTTAGGTGATAAAAAGGAATTTGAAATTGATTCCGCTTTTTGTGCATGCTGCACTACATGCAGTGAATTTACAGAAGCACGATTATATAGTTGATCCCACCTGATCTGGTTTATGGCTTTGTTTAGTTGATGTTGGGTTATACAGCTGACCCACTTGATGCGACTATAGGCTTTGTTGAGTTGATGTTGAAACAGGGTGTGCCAAAATAATTAAAATGTTGGGAAAATGATAGAGATACTGGCATGATTTGAGGAAAAAGGTTCCACTTTTTCGATATTGATTAGTAGGCTAGCTTTCTCAGTACAATTACTTTGAATAGTTGCTTCCTGATAGTGCTTACTTTCCTTCTTTAATGAATAAAATTGTGTCGACAGATTGTATTGCAATAATTTTTAACGACTAATGATAATATGTGGCTACACATTAGATATTTAATAGCGCCATTATTAGATAAAATACCTTTATTCTTCTCAGAGTTACAATCCCACTGACAAAATTATTTGATCACATCTATTTGTGAATGTTTGAAAAACTGTTAGATATGTTTTTTCCTTATTAGATTATTGAGAAGAAGTTGTAGTAAGAGATTCTCAAATATTTGCAGGTGAGAATATTTTGGAGAAATTTTTCTTGGAAGGACTTGTTTCATGAAGGGAAGGAATTATAGTTTGGGAAAATGATTGTGAGGAGAGATTGCTGAGTAATATAAAAAGGATGCTCTTTACATTTCAATAAACAGCTATATCAATTTTAGAAGTACCAACACTCTCACTGGGAAGTGTCAGTGTCGGGCGCGTCAATATTTCTTATTTCATTTGACTCCAACACGTTTTAGACACATTGGTTATTTTGTAATGTAAAAATATTAGGGCTATAGTATAAATTGGAGAAAATTTCTGCTGATTTTGAAGATTTAACCACAGTTTATTTATATTGGCTCACCGCTAATTTGTATGCTTTTTCTTCCTGTGAATTTTTTCGGGAAGTAAGAAAACAAAAAATGTGCATTTTTTTATTATTAATTTGCTATAAAGTAGTATTATTTACAAATTATGTTATCATATCTATAATTAAATTATGAATTTTAGTTAATTTGACCCAATATTTTGTGTCCTTATATTTAGAAAAATAGAGTACTAATGTGTCAAAGTCGCGTGCGTGTCCCTTGAATTTGGATTTCTTCCAACAGAAGTGGCCGAATAAAATAGCTGGATATAAGCAAGGTGGCATCATGATAAGTTGAAAAGTATTCAGCTATACTTCTACACAAACACCTTATAAGCATTCAGAATTGTATAGAGACAGTCAGGTCATTTATTGAATCAGCGTTTGAAAATTGAATACAAATGATTTCAGTAAGAATAAAGCGATTTTTTCGTCATTGCAATAGGCATCCAAGTACTCACAAGGACCAACAATTCACAATTATTGTCACGTTTCTTTTGGCTATTATGAGTGGTTCACATTGTTAGGAAAGAGGACGGACTACTTTCCCGGTCTAATGAAGACAGTAAGAAATATGAATAAAGAATAAAAAATGAACACCGGATTTTACGTGGAAAATCCTTCTCAATCAAAGGAAAAACCACGGGACAATCCGTCCACTGAAACGTATTTCACTATATGAGATTTTGGAGACAACAGTAGAGAACAAAAGAGAAATCGAATAGTACTCCTTCACCGTTTTTCTCTTACTCTCTCACCAAATTCTATAAAAAACTGCACACGCACACATACATATAAACTAGGGTAATCTTTTTCACATAAAAGGACAGAATTAATCATTGCCAACAATGTGAATATTCTTTGCCAGAAAAACCGTCTTCAGCAAAACCGTCTGAGATCACATATCCCCAAGAAATCTGCTGAGTTGGCAACGTACAGAATTTCCAAGCGGGCGGCCAACCGTAGGCCGTCCGCGTTCTTTACGACCGGTCAACACTCTTGTGAATGTTATACTATATTGTATAACATTTACACTTATAGTAATGATTACTATAAGTGTAAATTGTAAATTGTAACAATATTGTATTTCAGTAATAATAGTCTGTAAATTGTTACATATTTTCATGGTAAGAAAGGAGAACAAATTGGAAAAAATAAGAAAGGAGAACAAACATTCATGAAAATGAAGGTGAAAACGGAAAGGAATTTGACTTACAGAATAAAATGAATAAATTAGATTATAGGGTTTGAAACTCTCAGTATTTTCGAGCCATCACCTTCATTTGTGATAAAGTAATCAAATCATTACTCCACAAAAAATCAGTTGTGTTATTTCATTCATTAGCTTCACTTTCGTGCTTGTCTATTCTCTCTTAAGTCTTGACTGTGTCCTATGAATAAAATCAGGTTTGACCAGCAAATATGAGTGAAGTATCTCGCATGTGAGTCATGACTTTGAGAAATTTGGGAGTGGCGACTATCGATTCAAATCCTCTAGAAGACTCGTTAGAACAAAGATGAAAGGGTTTTATTTAAGAAATGAAAGGCTATAAGGGTTTATATTTTTTAATTTATAAAAAATTCTGAAAGTTTTAAAATTTACCAAAGTGCCCATAATTTTAAAAGAATTATAAAATTTTTCAATGTGTTCACAACATGTTTGAACGTGTCTAGAACATGTCCAAAACATGTCAGGACGTATTCGGAGTATGTCCAAAACATGTTGGACAAAAAAAAAAATTAACACTTATCGGGATGATTCTGACAAGTGTCCCAGTGTATCTAGGGTGTATTGGTGTCAGACACGTGTCAAATATTGACAATTCAAGCCTGAGAGAGCGTTCATACTTTCTGGACTATTATTTAGTTTATTTTCTATCTATAATACTATAAGATCAAAGTTTATGGACAGATGGTGGCTTGCAGTGGGCCGCTGGCTCAATTTGCTCTTAGTCCCATATATATGGCAACAAGAAAGTGTAAACCCTTGAACAAAAGAAAAGAAAAAAATTATGTATCTTGCACTATGGTTACCCTTAAACAAAAGAGAAGAAAAAAATGTTTATCTTGCAATACGCTGGATGTCTTTTGCTACTTCAGATTTAAGCATCTATAATCCCTAATAAAAATTCCTTCTAAATAAAACAATATGCTTAACCTCCTTTCACTACACTGTACTTAGTCGATCAACTAGCATGGAGAATGTACAAATGTAATGCAAAGAGAGACTTATCTCCAACTTGAATCCGTCTATAAATAGTCACTTTCTTAAGCATGTCCATTTACCAAATTGTTTATCTTTCAATCACATTAAAAATCATTCATTCTTTGCAAGTTGGCAGTGGAAGGAGCTAAGCATATCTTCGCTCAGGGCCTCAATATGCACCTCCTCTCATAATGACCCAGCAGCATAAAGGCCAAACCCTTGAACAAAAAAAATAAAAGAAAAAAATGTTTCTTGTGAAACCCTAGATGTGTTTTATCACATTAGGTTTAAACATCTCTAATCCCTCATAAAAATTTATTATATATAAAATATAATGCTGAACCTCCTTCCACTACTTTATATTCTCAGTTACACTTCAACCTCTCATTGGTGTGACACAATTGGTTGACTATGTAAGACAAAGGTTGGCTATATAAGACAAAAATAGCCTTCCTCACCAACTTGAATATCTCTATTCAAAATGAGCTGCTTTCCAAAACATGCCTGTAGGTCATATCACTCGTGATCTTAGGAAAATCATGCTAAAGTAGCTCACTCAAATAAAATTTTGAGAGGCAAGCAAAAAAGTGTACTCAACAAGACGAGTTTTACTTTCAATGGCCTCATGCAACAATGAAGAAGGGATCAATTCACTCGCATCCCAGGTTGATTGTCTGTCACATATGGTATGAATCACGTGCTGCAGTATTTTTCTCTCCTTTTGAGTAGCATATGCTTGTTCTTACATTCAACACTGTACAATTTTACTTCAGACACATCCTAGTGTAACTTGAGTTTCCAAAATTATCTTTATTAGAAATGACTGGGGACTCAAATATGGATTCTAGGTAGGCCAGATGGATAGTGGGAGAAAATTCATCACAATTGCACAACCAAAAAATAAATAAACTGCATCTTGATTATTTAACAAGGTGGTTGCTCATGTGTGAGCCAACTCAATTCGCTTGAGAAATGTTTCTTAATATACGTGCTAAACACATAATAGTTATATGGGCATGTTCATTTAATCACGTATATCTTATTTTTATGTCATTGGACATATCAAAAAAAGGGTCTATCTTGACATGGCAATTGCTCTTGTGCAATATATGACAAAGTAGAGATCCAAGTGGAGATTGATCAAGGAGAAGTGGGGAAGATACATCAGTTTCTTTAAAATAATGATCCCACTTATCGTCGGTTCCAAAACCTACCCCCTTTTGTATAATTCGATTTGAATATATATATATATATATATATAACTTCACCGGGGCGATCATGAGTGGGGCAATCTATTCAAATACACATCACTATTCATAAATGATCTCCTAAAGGTGTCCAAGTTTTTTCCCCTAAGAATCTGGCCGCTAATCAGGCGCTGTTTCATGTGCTTCTAAGTGATCCTGAGGCATTTTGTTACAGTTTTTTGCTAAAAAATGCAACTGCTGGTGTTATGAGCAGTCAAAATTTAAGGTGTTCGTGAAAATCATGTCCTTTTAACTATATATAACTACTCCTAAACTTATGATAAAAGAAGAGAGTGTCGTATGTTCAATCCCCCTTTTTTAAATTGGAACCTGAAGGATTTGAAATGGTTGTGGAACTGGAAATCCCGTTCTGTACAATCCATCCCTACCAAATTATGGAAACTTTGTAATGTTTCCAGTTCAGAGTGGTTTGGAAGTCTTGATGCAATGATAATGATATTGTCGTGTGACTCAGTGATTACGGTTTCAGATCATAAAAGCTAACTTGTTGCATAATACAAGTTAAGACTCTAAACAATATATCTAAGGTGGTCTTACCTTTTCCCAAATCCTGCTCATAGCGAGAGTTTTGCGCAGTGAGCTGTCTCTTTTAATAATTCCTTTATGTTTATATGGACAGTCATTATTTTGTGATATATTCTGGTGAAAGTTTTGCTGATACGTGGATTTTTTACTTATCGCGAAAATCAGTGAGCCACAGCGTCGGCCAACCTTCCAGGAGTTGTTGGGAAAGCTAAAGGAATTACACAGACACTATGCCATTCAATTTCGATCTGCTGCCGGTGATGCTGCCCAGAAAGACGAATAACACATGTAATCTTCTCCGTCTCTTAAGACATCGATGATGCTGCCGAGCAAAGCCAGCCCTTCACATTTTTGTGTAATAGCCAATGGTTTTGTCGAGATGATAGACACCCAGGTGAAAAGACGAGATTGAATAGCCGAAGGGTCAAGGCTCTGCGGGATGGAACACTCACGCCTTCTGGTTGAAGTTTGTAGGTGCTTTTATGCTTGTTCCG
>JAODPA010134459.1:0-16504 GCA_025585075.1 Nepenthes mirabilis
GCTGCCTATTTATAAGTCGCCGGGCCGCTCGAGCGCATGTCGAGCGAGCAGCGAGCGGCGAAAGCATCCGGAGAATTCCAGAGGGCGGCTGGCGAGCGGGAGCATTCCAAAAGGTTCTGGAATTTCCGCTCGAGCCCCCGCTCGAGCGCCAGGCGAGCGGTGGAGCTTTCCAGAGGATTCTGGAAGCGTCGCTCGAGCCGGTGTTGAGCATGCATCAGGCGGCTGGGTTTTTGTTGTTTCGGCTCGAGCAGTGGATTGAGCATGCATCAAGTGGCGGTTGTTTTGAGTGAATTCGAGCATGTGTTGAACGGGAAAGCTTTGGGTGGTGTTTTTAACATCTAAAAATTCCAAGATACATGTATTTAATTATCCATTATGTAAAGAAATATGCCTGGTCTCATGTTCATTCTATTTTTGATTTGGGAACCTCCCACCCCAAGCTTATTAGCGTTACAAGACGGAGCTTGCCGCCGGGATGCGTCCCTCCCTCAAGTATGATCATTCTGAATCGAGCGCTCCTCTGTTGACTAGAACTTTGAGGGTTTCTGGTCTGTCGTTTTTCCCTGCAGGTCCCTGGGGAAGCCAACTCAATCGACGCGATGATTGCCCAACTGCGCGAATACTTTCACCAGGTCAGGGAGGAGTCCGAGCATGCGGGAGTTGAAATCACTGTACTGTAACTAAACAGATTTTTTTTTTTTGCATTCCGCCAGCGACCTTCCAAAACTATCACCAAGGTTTCAGTGATCTGGTCCGAGCCGGTCGTGCCTACCGTTCACAGGATCACAGATGCCATCTAGGACCCATACGTGATATCCATAAAATATGTAACGGAAGCCAATCTATTAACCTGCCGAAGCGTTTACATTCATATCCATAAAACTCATTCTTTTGCATACATAATCATAAAATTCCAATTACAAAAATACATATATTTCGACCAAATTATTACAATAAAACTATTTCTTCCGGGTAACTCCAAAATATGCTTCCTAGTCCTTAGAATCATTCAAACGAAGTTTTAGTCACTCTGTCTCATCAAGCACGAGCTCTATAACTTTATCTGGAGGGAAAAAAATAGAAAATAGTGAGCCGGAACTCAATAAGGTACATACAGATCTTCCGTAAAGTGTTTATACTATAAGGCGGATACAGACACATACGCAACATGAATAACAGTTGACCGGATAGATACATGTGCAGCATAAATATTATAAAACAATAGTTGACCAGATAGATACATATGCATTATGAATATTATAAAACAACAGTTGACTGAATTATAAAAAATACATAATGCAAAGAGGTCAGGAAGGCCAAAGCAGTCAAATTCTGAAAATTGGAACAGAAAAACAGAGTCGGTCATATTATAAAAATTTATCTTCTCTTTTATTTTTATCTGTAAAGAACATTGCTAGCGGAGGGGTAGTAATCGAGGATAGATTGTGTACATCTCCTCACAATCACGGCAATACCTCCTTGTACAAAGCCCCGTGGACGGCTCTCACTTCCTCATTGTACAAAGCCCCGAGGATAGCCCCCTTTTGTTATCCTCGATTACCACCATAATGTTCTAAGGTATGCCAGAGAACTTTATCTCCCAATGCTAAAGTCCGATCTTATTTATCTTGTCATAAGGCCGGTTCACTTCTTCTTTAATCCATATTCCAGACGGAGACAAAACTTTCGGTCATCATATTACAAAGATAAATTTCAAGGTCATTTTTCTTATTCTGGTCAAGTATAAAGACTTTTAGTTGACATGAAGCCAATTTCAAATCCATAAATCTCGTTCCGGTTAATAATTATGACTCAAGGCCGGTTTAATTTTTTATTTTCATACAATTCAAATTTAATCATAAGCTAAAAAGAAAACAGAAAGCAGAAAGCAGCAAGCATGAATTTACCATGAAATTAGATTTTTAGTACGATCGTAAAGCAAGCATAACATAAGAGATACAACTTATCAAGCAGAAATTAAAACGGCGAGTTTAATATACCATGTGTTGAAGTATTAGAACACTTGTAATTTTTCTTAAAGGTCGGGACTTGAAAGTAGAGGCAAAATCTGAGTTTAAAAGGAAAGGTATGCTTGCATTAAAACATTACTTCAATTTAAGCTTGAAAAACGGCGGTACACTTACCTGACTGTTGACCGTCCACTCCGACTAACTTGAAGATTTTATCCTTCTTCACTCCTTACCCTCCTTCCTTGCCAGGAATTTTCACACCTATCCCTATTTTGGAGTTCAGTATATAAAGATGAGGGATTTGATGGAGTAAGTGGGGTGGGTCACCTACTTAGTACTTCCCTTTAGGGGTTAGGTGAGAATGAGTAGGGTAAGTTACCTACTTGGTACTTTCATTTAGAAGGTCAATGAGGTAGTTTACTTACTCTAATTAGATTGGGATCTAATTGGGATCTAACAACAAAGTTGGCCCTTATCTTCTGAATTCGATAATCAATTCTAGCTGGTCAATATTTTCTTCAAAGTCAGTCAACCTTTCTATTGGTCAACTTTTTCGGTCAACGTTTCTTACTCTAATCCAACCCAACTTTTACTCAAAGCCGGCCAACGTCTCCTTTTTATTATTCAAGGTTAGTCAATATCATGATACCAGTCAACATTTTGACAATGGTCAACATCTCGACGTTGGTTAATATCTTAACGCCGGTCAATATCATGACACCGGTCAACATTTTGATGATAGTGAATATCTCAACATTGGTCAGTATTTCGACGCCGGTCAATATCATGACACCGGTCAACATTTTGATTACCCTTAGTTCCGGTCTTCCAGTGGTGTAAGGCCACTCCGGTTTAAATCAAAACTAAAATACTCTGATTTTTAAGTAGTAATATTTTACTTTGATTTCGGGACCTCACAATTCTCCCCTACTTAAAGAAATTTTGTCCCCGAAATTTAAATAAAATTACATACCTTAATCAAATAAGTGGGGATACTTGCTTCAGATTTCTTCTTCTCGTTCCCAGGTAGCTTCCTCAAGTGAATGATTTTTCCAGAGTACGTCCACCAGAGGAACCATCCTTGTACGCAACTTTTACTCTTTCTGGTTAAGAATTCGCAGTGGCTCCTCGACGTAGGATAAATCCTTATTGATTTCCAAGGGTTTGAATTCAATTACATGTGTAGGATCATAAACATATTTTTGGAGCATGGATACATGGAACACATCATGTACTTCTGTTAGATTTGACGGTAGTGCTAGTCTGTAAGCTACTTCTCCGACCCTTTCCAGAACCTCAAAAGGGCCAATAAATCGTGATTTGAGTTTACCCTTCACTCCGAACCGCAATGTTCCCTTGGATAGTGAGACTTTCAGAAAAATAAAATCTCCTATCTCAAAGTTCAATTCTATCCTCCTTTTATCCGTATAACTTTTATGTCTACTTTGAGTGATCCTCAAATTACTATGGATCAGTTTTATTTTCTCAGCCATTTTCTTTACGATCTCCGGACCCAAAATCCTTCTATCTCCAATTTCTTCCCAGTGAATCGGCGACTTACATTTCCTTCCATTTAGAGCCTCAAAAGGCGCCATATTGATGCTAGCCTGATAACTGTTATTATAAGCAAATTCTGCCAATGTCAGGTAGGTATCCCAAGTGCCTTTCATCTCTAATACAGAAGCCTTCAACATATCATCAAGAATCTATATAGTTCGCTCAGACTGGCCGTCCGTCTGAGGATGATAAGCAGTACTAAATTTCAATTTAGTCCCCAATTCTGTATGCAAATTTTTTCAAAACCTTGAGACAAAATGGGGATCCCTGTCAGATACAATGGAGGCAGGAATTTTATGTAGTCTTACGATCTCGTTCACATACAGTTAAGCCAACTTATTACGTGAATAGGTCATCCTGATTGCCAAAAAGTGGGCTGACTTTTTCAACCAATCAACTATAACCCAAACGGCATCGTGATTTCTAGGTGTCCTAGGCAGACTCGATACAAAATCCATAGCAACATCTTCCCATTTTCAACTCGAAATTGACATTGGCTGTAATAACCCGAAAGGTTTTCTCCTTTTCGCCTTCAATTGCTGACACACGAGGCATTTCTATACATAGGCCATGATGTCCCTCTTCATATTCCTCCATCAGAAAATTTTTTTCAAGTCTTGATACATCTTATTTGTTCTGGGATGGATGGTATATTTAGACCGGTGGGTTTCCTTTAGAATCTTTTCTTTTAAGTCATTATCATTTGACACACATAATCGGCCTCTAAACCTCAATGCCCCATCTGTTCAAATACTGAATTCAACTCGGGATTCCTTACTCAAGTCACTTGGCAATTTCTACAAGGAATGGATTATTAGCCTGCTTTTCTCTAACTTCACTAATAATTTCAAGCTGGATCTGTAGATAAGATAGCAGCATCCTATTGCCCTTAACATATTGCCGGACGTCACATTACTTCAGATAGTCTAATAACTCCATTTGCTTGATTTGCAATCAAGCCACAATTCCTGATCGTAAACTTAATGCATCCGCAACCACATTAGCCTTTCTAAATTTATATTGTATCTCACAGTCATAATCATTTAAGAAATCAAGCCACCTCATTTGCCTCATGTTAAGTACCTTTTCGAAAAATAAATACTTCAGACTTTTATGATTAGAATATACAAGAAATATTTTACCATACAGGTAATGCCTCCAAATTTTTAAGGCAAACACCACAGTAGCCAACTCTAGATCATGGATAGGGTTGTTATTTTCATGTACATTCAGTTGTCTAGACCTGTAAGCTACTACCCTACCATGCTGCGTCAATACACATTCCAAACCAGCCTTAGAGAGGTTACAATATACCTCATAGCCTCCTAATCCTTCTGAAATCACCAATATTGG
This sequence comes from Nepenthes mirabilis, assembly GCA_025585075.1. NCBI lineage: Eukaryota > Viridiplantae > Streptophyta > Magnoliopsida > Caryophyllales > Nepenthaceae > Nepenthes > Nepenthes mirabilis. The sequence goes on from JAODPA010134459.1 coordinate 4,881, forward strand.
AGCAGTAGTCAAGCGATTATTTAGCTTCCGAAAACTCTGATCACACTCTTTAGTCCATTCAAATTTAGCTTCCTTCTTCAATAATCGAGTCAGGGACATAGCAATTTGTGAAAAATTTTTCACAAATCGTCGGTAGTAGTTCGCCATGCCCAGAAAGTTTCTAACCTCAGTTACAGAAGTCAACCTACTCCAATTAGTAACAACCTCTACTTTCTTTTGATTCACAGAAATACCACCATCGAAAATTATATATCCCAAGAACATCACATTCTCTAGTCAAAATTCACATTTTCCCAACTTTGCATATAACTTTTTTTCTCACGGAGTACTTGAAGTACTATCCTTAGATGAGTTTCATACTCCTCATAGTTCTTTGAATAGATTATAATATCGTCAATAAAAACCACCACAAATTTATCCAGATATTGCCTGAACACTCTATTCATCAAATCCATAAAGGCAGCAGGAGCGTTTATAAGCCCAAAGGGCATAATGAGGAACTCATAGTGGCCGTATCTCATCCGAAAAGCAGTTTTGGCCACGTCCTCCAGCTTAATCCTTAACTGATGATAACCGGACCTTAAATCAATCTTTGAGAACACCCGAGATCCTTACAATTGATCAAACAAGTCATCAATACGTGGTAGAGGATATTTGTTTTTTTATCGTGATTTTGTTCAATTCACGATAATCAACACAAAATCGGAACTACCCATCCTTCTTCCTTACAAATAATACCAGTGCTCCCCAATGAGACATACTTGGTCTCATAAAACCCTTGTCTAATAGCTCCTATAATTGTAATCTTAGCTCCTTTAATTCAGCAGGAGCCATTCTATAAGGAGCCTTAGAAACTAGACTAGCGCCGAAAACGATAGAGATCTCAAACTCAATCTCCCGATGCGAAGGCAGTCTAGGCAACTCCTTAGGAAATACATCCTCAAAATCGAAAACGACTAAAATGTCCTTACCCGGCACCTTATGACTTTTAGTGGTGCAGGGATAAGCCAAGTAAGCTTTACATCCGCTTTTCACCAAATGTTTGGCATGTAAGGCTGAAATCAACGCCGGTATTTCTTTCTTTCTAATGCCTTGGAAGAAGAAGGTTTCCATCCCAGGGATGTTAAAATAAACCCTCTTCATAAAGAAATCAATGGTGGTATGGTTTTTAGCCAACCAATCCATTCCCAAAATCACGTCAAAACCTCCCATGTTTAGTAACACCAAATCCACAATTAGACATTGTCCATCTACTTCCATTACGCATCCAAGATATACAATATCAGTAATTATAGAAAATCCAGTAGGGGTACATACAAATAATTCATAATCCAATATGTAAGGGATAGCGGCAATAAGGCACGCAAATCGTGGAGAAATAAAAGAGTAGGTAGATCCTAAGTCAAATAAAATAGACGCAGGAAAACCACAAACAAAAAGAGTATCTTCCACAATATTTGGCGATACCTCCGGTTCCTAGATAGTCACTACAAAGGCCTTAGTCAGAATAGTAGGCTTTCTCCCCTCTAATCTTGGACAATCCTTGATCAGGTGGCCCTACTATCCGTATTTAAAATAAGCTCCTATCATCCGACGGCACGCTTACTCCAGATGCATCTTCCCACAGGTGGTGCAGTGCACAGCTGATGTCCTTGAATCAGCCATCGACTGAGTCGGCACAACACCTTTCCCTTTATCAATCGTCCTTGTCTTCTTGGATGATCCAAAAGATCTCCCAATAGATCCGCCACTAACGCCTGCCCGACTAGCCGCCCTCTTTGCGTAAAATTTCTCTATCTCCACTTCTTTTTTGTAAATGACTGCCCTGTCCAGCATATCAGCATACGTCTCAAGCTTTAATATAGATACTTGTTTCCTGATATCATCCCTTGGTCCTTGCTGAAACTTCTTCGCCTTTCTTAATTTATCTTCTACATAATAAGGCGAGAATCGGGACAGCTCAATGAATTTAGCATCATACTCAATCATCGACATACTCCCTTGCCTTAATCTCATGAATTACATCTCCTTCTGATCCCGGAGACTAGATGGAAAGTATTTTTCAAGAAAAACTTCCTCGAACATATCCCAAGTGATCATCTCGTCGGGCACTCCTAGCGCTCTCTTCCTCATGCCCCACCAACTGTCCGCTTCGCCCTCCAACTTATACACGGCGAGGTGACCTTTTCCTGATTCGTACACCCAATTACTATAAATATTTTCTTCATCCTCTTTAACCATATATCAGCTTCTGTCGGATCAGATTTTTCCAAAAAATCCGATGCTCGCTCCACCGTGAACCGAGCATACGTGGTTGGAGCCAAGATGGCCGAAGCTGACTCGGTCGCAGGGACCAGAGCCATATGCCTATACTCGACAGACTCCACTACGTTGGTCATTCTTTTCAATAAATCTATATAGGCGGCCTCCCGATCATGGCGGGTATTACGACCATTTCTTCTTCCTCTTTCACTAGCCATCCTAAAATCAAAACAGGTACGATATTATAATCTGAAAAAATATCTATCAGTTTCATTAAAATTGAACTTAGACTAGATTCCAAGCTTCTTTAGGACTCTAGTTGCCTAAGTCACCTTAGCCTACTTTTTACGGAAACCCGGTATGAAAATTTAAACTTATGCTTCTGCATTTTCAATCGATCAATTTCTAAAGCATCTCATCTCTCTGATACCAATTGTGACGGAATGGATTTTTTTTGCATTCTGCCAACGACCTCCCAGAACTGTCACCAAGGTTTCGGTGATCAGGTCTGGGCCAGTAGTGCCTACCGATCACACGATCACAGATGCCATCTAGGACCCATTCATGATATCTATAAAATATATAACGAAAGCCAATCTATTAACCTGCCGAAGCGTTTACATTCATACCCATAAAACTCATTCTTTTGCATACATAATCATAAACGTCCAATTACAAAAATACATATATTTTGACCAAATTATTACAATAAAACTGTTTCTTCCAGGTAACTCTAAAATATGCTTCCCAATCCAGAGAAGAATTCAGATAGAGTTCTAGTCATGTCGTCTCATCAGGTATGAGCTCTATAGCTTCATTTGGAGGGAAAAAAATAGAAAATAGTGAGTCAAAACTCAACAAGGTACATGCAGATCTTCCATAAAGCATTTATGCTATAAGACGAATACAGACACATATGCAGCATGAATAATAGTTGACCGGATAGATACTTGTGCAGCATGAATATTGTAAAATAACAGTTGATCGGACAGATACATATGCAGTATGAATATTATAAAATAACAGTTGATCGGATCATGGCAAATACATAATTCAAAGAGGTCAGGAAGGCCGGAACAGTCAAATCCAGAAAATCAGAACAGAAAAATAAAGCCGGTCATATTATAAAAATTTCTCTTCTCTTTTATTTTTATTGGTAAAGGACATCGCTAGCAGAGGGGGCAGTAATCGAGAATAGATTGGGCACATCTCCTCACAATCACGGCCATACCTCCTTGTACAAAGCCCTGAGGACGGCTCTCACTTCCTCATTGTACAAAGCCCCGAGGACGGCTCCCTTTCGTTATCCTCGATTACCACCGTAATGTTCTAAGGCATGCCGGAGAACTTTATCTCCTAGTACTAAAATCTGATCTTATTTATCTTCTCATAAGGTCAATTCACTTCTTCTTTAGTCCACATTCCGAATGGGTACAAAACTTTCGGTCGTCATATTACAAAGTCAAATTTCAAGTTCATTTTTCTTATTCCGATCAAGTATAAAGACTTTCAGTTGACATGACACCGGTTTCACATCCATAAATTCGTTCCGGTCAATAATTATGACTCAAGGCCGGTTTACTTTTTCATTTTTATACAATTCAAATTTAATCATAAGTTAAGTAGAAAACGGAAAGCAGAAAGTAGCAAGCATGAATTTACCATGAAATTATATTTTTAGTCTGATAGTAAAGTAAGCATAACGTCAAAAATGCAGCTTATCAAGCAGAAATCAAAACGGCGAGTTTAATATACCATGTGCTGAAGTATTAGAACACTTGTAATTTTTTTTAAAGGCTGGGACTTGAAAGTAGAGGCAAAATCTGAGTTTAAAAGGCAAGGTACGCTTGCATTAAAATATTACTTCAATTCAAGCTTGAAAAATGGGGGTACACTTGCATGACTATTGACCGTTCACTCCGACTAACTTGAAGCTTTTCTCCTTCTTCACTCCTTACCCTCCTTCTTTGCAAAGAATTTTCACACCCGTCCCTCAATTGGAACTTAGTATATAAAGAGGAGAGATTAGGTAGAGTAAGTGGGGTGGGTCATCTATTTAGTACTTTCCTTCAGAGGTTAGGTGAAAATGAGTGGGGTAAGTTACTTACTTGGTACTTTCATCTAGAAGGTCAATGGGATAGTTTACTTACTCTAATTAGATTGGGATCTAGTTGGGATCTAACAACAAAGTTGGCCATTGTCTTCTGAATTCGGTAGTCAATTCTAGCCGGTTAACATTTTCTTCAAAGTCGGTCAACCTTTCTATTGGTTAACTTTTTTGGTTAACGTTTCTTACTCTAATCCGGCCCAACTTTTACACAAAACTGGCCACCATCTCTTTTTTCTTATTCAAGGTCGGTCAATATTTTTAAAATCCGGTCAACCCTTCGGTCAACCTTCCGGTCAACATCTTGACGCCGATCAACATCATGACACCGGTCAACATTTTGACAATAGTCAACATCTCTACGTTGGTCAATATCTTGACGCCGATCAACATCATGACACCGGTCAATATTTTGATGATAGTCAATATCTCGACATTGGTCAATATTTCGACGCCGGTCAATATCATGACACCGGTCAACATTTTGATTACCCTTAGTTCTGATCTTCCAGTAGTGTAAGGCCACTCCGGTTTAAGTCAAAATTAAAACACTCTGGTTTTTAAGTAGTAATATTTTACTTTGATTTCGGGACCTCACATGTACTCTAGAAGGAAAACGAGCAATTGTGGGAGGAGGACGGGTAGCTGAGGGAGGAGAACGGGCAGCTGACGCAGGAAGGCGCGCATCTTAAGCGAGAGTTGAGCAGCTGAGGGGATTGGCTGCCACTCTGGAGGATAACATCTCCCACCTTTCCGTAGACCTGAGGCAGCAGCTCACTCCGAAAGAGGTGGGCTTCGCACTTGAAGACAGATTCTAGGACGGCATCCGCCTGTGTCGCAAGATTGCCTCCCTCGTGCTTCCGGGTATCTTTGAGGGCATCTTTCATCTAGGGAACACTAGGGTCTTTGACAGCTCTTGCCTGAGAAATTTCTTTGTGGAGGCAGGCCCATTAGATTCATAGGGATAGCTTTGCTTTTGTATAGCTTTTAGCCTTTTTTGTTGATTGACAACGCCTTGCATATGTGTAATGAATGGGAGGCAGCTATCTTTCTCTCATTCTGTGCCTCTGAGTATACAATATAATTTTTGAAATCATAATTCTTATTTTAATAGCTAAGCTTGTAAAGTTATTGTCGCCAAGGCTCTAATCCGGCGCCTTCTTGCACTGTACTCGTCCTTTGTTAGAGGATGTTATCGCATTTCACACGTTTAATGGGAAGCTCGGTTCAGCAAAATGAACATCGTTGCAAGCCTGATGGAGCCACACCAAGGGTTAGCTGGATTTTCAGGCCACAGCAGTCGGACTCCAGGTCCTAGGCCCTTTTTTGCACATGATATCTGTATTAGGTGCTCGGCCTCGCTCAAGGCGTTGTCACTCTCGTGTGCACAATCCTAGCCCACGATCATCATAGACTGAGGGTACTCTCTTCTCTAGGAGAAGGTCGCCGCATGCTTGCAATTCTTGGCCTTTAAGGTTTTGTTGGCTGCATGTTGGGCACTTCAAAAGCCCCCAGGCCTAATATTTTGACCATTGGGGTCACCTGGTACAGAACCAAGGTTTGAAGGGCCGCTCAGGGCCTTTCAATGCGGAGTCGAGATTCGGAGATAGCTGCTTTTGGGCTGCTTGGCACGGAACCGAGGCTTTAAGGGCCGCTTAGGGCCTTTCAACGTGGAGTCAGGATTCAAAGATGGCCACTTTTGGGCCGCTTGGCACGGATCCAAGGCTGTCTTACGAACGGATGAGAATCCTCCCAACTTATGGGCAGTTTAGGTCGTTTCATTTTTTGAAATGTTATGCATGCAAACACCCACATGAATGAACATGCAAGATTGTAGAAATACTAAATTTTATTAAATGATGACACAATACATGTACAAGCAATCCTCATAGCGTGCGTGTATGCCTTACTTGGGCTTGGTGCTGTCCTACAAATAATATTTCCTGAGATTAGCGACGTTCCTAGTCCAGGGGACCAACTAGCCGTCCTAGGTGCGTAGCTTGTATGCTCCATTCCGAAGGATTGCTGAGACGAGAAACAGGCCCTCCCATCCTAGGGAGATTTCTTTCTTGCTTGCGGCCTTTCCCACAACCTCTACACTCTGTAGGACCAGGTCTCCAACCTCGAGCCGGCGTGCCTTTACCCATTTGTTGTAGTACAGTGTGATGCATTATTGGTAGGCTGCAATCCTCATGCGAGCCGTGTCACAAACTTCTGGGAGCAAGTCTAGGCATTCCCTAAGTCTCTGGGAGTTGGTGGCCAGATCAAAGCATTCAACTCGCGGGGGCAAGGAAGTCCCACTTCGACAGGAACGATCGCTTCAACTACGTAGTAGAGATTGAAGGGCATCTCCCTCGTTGGTTTCTACGGGGTTGTTTGATAAGATTAGAGCACGGAAGGCAACTCGTCGACCCAGGAGCCCCCTGCATCTTCCAGCTTGATCTTTATCTCGTGCAACAGTGTGTGGTTAGTGACTTTGACTTACCCATTTGCTTGAGGGTACGCCACAAACGTATGAACCAGCCTGATGTGGTGGCTTGCACAGTACTTGGTGAATCATTTGCTGGTGAGCTAGGTTTTATTATCAATTACTACGACCTCTGAAATCCCAAAACGGCAAACGATGCTTTAGCGAAAGAAGTCCACTGCGTTCTGCCAGTGATTCGCGCCAGAGGAACTACTTCTACCCACTTGGTAAAGTAATCAATGCCGACGAAAAGAAACTTCCTCTGCCCGAAAGCTAAAGGCATAGGTCCAAGGATGTCGAGCCCCCATTGCTCGAACGGCCATGGGGACTGAAGGCCGTGCAGCTCTGTATGAGGCAGATGAGCCATGGTCCAATGAACCTGACAACTTTCGTACTTCTTCACGAATTCTAGGGCGTCTCGGTTCATCGTGGGTGAAAAAAGATCTTGCCGCATGATCTTGAATAAGAGGTTTTTCCCTCCGATGTATGAGTCGCATACGCCGAGGTGGACTTCGCTCAGTGCGTATTCAGCTTCCTCAGGAGATGAGCATTTTAGGTAGGGAGTGGAATACCCCAGCCGATATAGCCTACCATCAAGGATCGCATACCAACCTACTGTCTTCTTGATCTGCTTGGCCTCGTTGGCATTCATAGACAATGTTCCATCCGTTAGATACCTAAGGTATGGGGTCATCCAATTGTCACTTTCATTGACCTGTAGCACTTCCTGGTCCGGACCTTCCATACTTGGTGAGGCCAGGATTTCCTGCAGGCACTTGGCGTATTGCTCCGAAGATCCTTCGGCTGCATCCCTTACCAACTGATCGGCTTTCCAATTTTCAATTTGAGGATGTGTTCGATCTTAAAATGTTCGAACGCGTGGATCTAAGCTTTCGCTTTCACAAGGTACTTTGCGAGCTGAGAGTTTGATGCCTCGAAGGCTCCTTGGATTTGATTGACACTAGCTCTGAGTAGCTGTGCACTACCAGTGATTTGGCGGAGCACTCCATTGCCACACAAAGTCCCGCAAGGAGGGCCTCATACTCTACCACATTATTGGTGGCAGGGAAGGTCAACGTGACAGAGTACTTGATCTCTGTTCCGTCTGGAGTTCTAAGCACGACACCAACTTCGCTACCTGTCTGGGTGGATGATCCGTCAACATTCAAGATCTATGAGGGAACATCTGGTGCGTCCAAGCTCTTCGGGCCGCGTGGGATGTCTAGAATTGGGGTCGCAGCCTCAACGATGAAGTTTGCCAGGGCCTGGCCCTTGAGGGTCGGTCGCGGCCGGAACTCCACGTCGAATTCTCCAAGCTCTATAGCCCAGTTGACCAGCCGCCCAGAGTTCTCTGGCTTCTGGAGGATTGACTTTAGGGGTTGATCTGTCAAAATGATGATTCGGTGAACTTGAAAATATGGCCTCAATTTTCGTGCTGAATAGATGAGGGTTAGTGCAATCCTCTCCGCATGCATGTATCGAGTCTTCGCATTCATCAATACCCTACTCACGTAATATACCGGCTACTTTGTGCTCTCATGCTATCTGATGAGCACTAAGTTGAGCGCCGTATCTGACGTGGCAAGGTAGAGGAACAGGTCTTCGCCTGCAAATGGTAAACTCAGGAGAGGTGGACTAATAAGGTATGCCTTTAGCTCTTGGAACGCTTCCTCGCACTCATCCGTCCACCAGAATCTGGATGCTTTCGTTCCTCTGAGTGCCTTAAAGAAGGGAAAGTATTTCTCCGCGGATTTGGCCAGGAATCGCGATAGGGCTGCCAACCGCCCTGTGAGCTTCTGGACTTCTTTCACAGTCCGCAGAGGGCTCATGTCAAGAATGGCTCTGATCTTCTCCGGGTTCACTTTTATACCGCACTTGGACACTATAAAGCCCAAGAATGTTTCGAAGGTTATCCTGAATGCACATTTGGCCGAGTTGAGCTTCATCCTGTGTGCTCGGAGTACCTGGAAGGTCTCTTCTAGACCATGGACGTGGTCGTCAGCTACTCTGCTCTTGACCAGCATATCGTCAACATATACTTCCACATTTCTTCCGATCTGAGCCTCGAACATCTTGTTCACAATACGCTGGTAGGTTGCCCCGGCGTTCTTGATGCCGAAGGGTATGACCTTATAGTAATATGTCCCTTAGTCGGTCATGAAGGAGGTGTGCTCATCGTCGTCCGGATCCATCTTGATCTAGTTATAACCTGAATAGGCGTCCATGAAGTTTAGGAGCTTGTGCCGGAACATAGAATCCACCAATTGATTGATCCGAGGGAGCGGAAAGCTATCCTTAAGACAGGCTTTATTCACATCAGTGAAATCCACACACATCCGCCACTTGCCGTTGCTCTTCTTAACAAACACGATGTTGGATAGCCAGTCTGGATACTGGACCTTCCTTATGAATCCAGCGTCCAGCAGTTTCTTCACTTCCTTTCTTATAACTACTAGCTTCTCAATGGAGTGGTTCCTGCGCTTTTGTCTAATGGGCTTGTGACCGGAATTGAGGCCCAACTTATGGACTATTACTCCGGCCAGTATCCCAGGCATGTTGGCAGGGACCCACGCAAACACGTTGGAGTTCTTTCGGAGAAAGTTAATCATCCGATCACGGTTGGCCGCAGTGACAGAGCCACCGATATATACGCACTTCTCTGGCTCGGCAAAGTCTAGAGGGACCGCTTCGGTTGCTTCACCTGATTGGGCTTGCTGCAACGTGGCTTCGTCACAGAGATCCAAGTCTCCACCCATACGGTTCGACGTGACTGGGGTGACTTGAGACAAGTAGCACGTCCGCCCCAACACCTGATCTCCGAGCACCTCTCCTACGCCGTACGGGATCGAAAACTTCACCTTCAAATGAGGGATCAAAGTAACAGCCCCAAATAACGTGAGGAATGGTCTCCCCAGGATGGCGTTGTAGACAGACGCTAGATCGACAATAAAGAATGTTAGCTCTCGCGTCGCGGTATACAAGTAAGTTCCCATCATAATTTCTAGCTGAATTTCTCTCTGCACAGGTACAAGTTCGTTATCTAGGCTGTATAGAAGGCCATTAGCCGCTTTCATTTGGTTTCGTCTCAATCCAAGTTTAAAGAAAGTATCAAGATATACCAAATTTTGAGAGCTTTCATTATCAATAAAAATCTGTTTCAGCTGGTAATCGGCCATACGATCTGAAATAATGGTGGATACAACAAGGGGATCGGAATAGGAAAAGGTTACCTGTGTCATATCGTCGCCGCTGAAGCTAATGACATCACTCTTATCCTTTACTCTCGCTCTCTTGCTACTGGAAATCTGCTCGGGCTACACCTGCCTACCTGCTGCTCTTCGCTGACCCTTCTAATATCATGTTGATCGCACCGGCAACCGTACGGTTCTTTGGAGGCTCACTTGCCTCACCTTTCGAGGCTGCGGGGGCCTACCCCGAACCCTTCACGAACTGTTTAAGGTGCTTGCAGCGGATCAGGTCTTCTATCTCCTACTGTAAGGTTCGGCAATTCTCCATGAAATGTCCCAAGTAACGGTGGTACTAGCAGTATTTCGTCTGGTCCCCACCGCTTGGGACCTTCAACGCTTTTGTCCACTTGAAAAACTTTTCATCCTAAATCTGTATCAAGATGTTCGCGCGGGTATCGTTTAGGGGAGTTAGGGACGTTGGCCTGTGCTCCTTCTTGGATCCTGACGAGGGCCACGGCTGCTTTTGGTGCTCCAGGAAGCTACTATCACCATTCCTTTTCTTCCAAACGGCTGGCTTAGGTCCTTCTAGAAGATTGTCCGCACGCTCGTAATGCTTTTCCTCTTTGACCTTTTCCGCCGAGATATAAGCTCAGGTGATGGCCTCAACTTCCCAAAATGACTGAGGGCGCTGGTGTGACAGGTGCTTAAAGAAGTCTCTTGCCGCCAACATAGCAATGAAGACGTTGAGCTTCAGTTCATCGGAGAGCTGGGGAATCCGGCACGCCTCGATGATGAAGCGGTTGAGGAATTGCTTCAGGATTTCATCCGTCCTCTAGCGGAAGTGAACCAGGTGCCCGTTGCTACTTTTCCCTTCAACTAGAAATAAACTAATTTAAGAAGCAGTCTGCAAGCTCATCGAAGGAGTAGATGAAGTTCGGCAGGAGGCTGTGGAACCAAAGTAGTGCATCCCTCCTGAGGGTGATGGAAAAACATCGGCACATCATGGCCTCGCTCACTCCCTAAATGGACAAGTGAGTACGGAAGTAGTTGAGGTGGTCCATTGGATCCTTACTCCCGTCGTACCCGTCAAGCGTGAGCATTTTGAACTTACAAGGGAGTAGCTGGGTCCAAAGGTCCATGGCGAAAGGTAATCTCCGCAAGTCAGCAGAAGACCGTACGGGCTTCTCCTTGAATAGGTGGTCCCAAATCACTTTCACCTTTTCCTCTATCGGCAAATCAGACTCACTTCTCTGAGCATTGATGTTGTCATTGAGCTCCATAGGACTCTGCAGGTTCTGCTGAGCGTGCTGGTCGCGACGGACTTTGGCACGGGGAGGTCGCGCGCTACATGAGCCTGCGACTGTCTGCCTCCTTTCGCTGTTGGAGTTACAGGAGTTGCGCTGCTCTTGGCTCTCCTCCCGCTCGTCCCGACTAGGGTTGTGACGGAACGGATTATTCTCCATTGAATAACCTCCGTCAATGCCTAAACACACCCTAGAGCCCATAATTAACCTATGGACTCTACCGAAAATCCGGCAGAATTTCCTCTGCAACTGGACGAAAACCAAAATACAACCTGTTAAAATATCAACCTGCACAA
>JAODPA010134460.1:0-23641 GCA_025585075.1 Nepenthes mirabilis
TCAATAAACTGAAATCAAATAAAAAAAAATTAAATCTCTTTAATATCTTTAGGAGGTCCACATCAACTATTCTGAGGTGGCAAAGACTCAAGTTTGTTGAGTAAAGCTTCTGTCTTCAATTTCTTGAGTACAAGCTAAGTGATTGTGTAGTTTTCCATTGACGCTTGTAAACATGTGTGAGTAGTGGCTGAAATTTGATAGCTCCATCAATTTCTCCCAATTGAGAGGAACTCAAGCCCAATAATGGTCGATCCTCCTAACTCTGATAGAATTTAAAAATGTCTAGACCTAATTATTGCAGTGCTTTTCTGAAAATTTGAGCACACTCTAAATCCAATCACTCAACCTAAGGAACAAGGAAGGCTGAACCTCTCCATCCCTAATAAGCACAATCTGCTTATCTAGAATAGGTTCAATTTTAATTTTGTATTTGTACAACAATTGCGTTAACAATTGTGTCTGAATGAGTAAAGTTTTAATATTTGGCTCATTTTGGGGAACTATAAATGGATCATCTAGTGAATTGAACCTATTTTTATAAGCAATTAAATTTTTGATGCTAAAAGTATGGTAAAAATCAAAGTTTGATAGAATATCAATAATATAGGCATTTAATCTAACCTTCTTTAAAATTTTGAAAGAACCAATATTATGGGCCTGTAATTTAGAGATGGGTTCAAGTGGGCACGGTCTGATTAATTCAAACCATAACATAATTTCCAATATTAAATTCAATTTGTCTTTTATGCACATCAGCTCAAAATTTATATGATACATTGTTTATTTTTAATTTTTTATTGATCTCAATATATAAGTCGTGAGGATATTATGTAAAAGTATCAGTTCAATATGAATACACTAATGTGCAGAAACATCATGATAAGCTTTAAATGTTTCTTAGGTTTATATCCATACACAACCTCAAATGGACTCCTACTGATATTATATATAGAGCAATTGTACACAATCTAGGTTTTCTAAAACCAAACATCTTAATAAATTTTAAGACTTCAAACTAACAACCTTAGCTTAACCATCTATCTACGGGTGATATGTAGTGAAAACTTTTAGTTTGGTGCCAATCATGTGTTCTAGGGTCCTCTAAAAATGTGGTAAAACGAACATCCCTATGGATACAGTAGTCTAAGAAAGATCATATAATTTGTCAATCTCATCAAAATAGTATGTAGTAACCTAAGAAGTATAAAAAAATTTTACTTTAAGGAATCAAAGGGGTCATTTTGGAAAAATGATCCATAACAACAAAAAAAGAATTATGCTTTTTAGGGGTTTGCCTCCTAACACAAAGTCTATGTGCATTGCCAAGGACAACTGGATATAGGTAAAGGGATGTAGATGCCAGTGTTATGCTTCGTTAGTTGACATGTCCGAAAGTACTAACTATTATAATCACATATTTCTTCAAACTAGGCTAATAAAATGTTGCTTAACATCTTCTATTGTCTGATTACTCCTAAAATGGCTAGATAGGCCACTATCATAAATCTCCTAGATTATGAAATCTTGAATCGATGTCCTAGGGATGCATACCTTATTGGCTCGAAATAGATATTCATCTTGAATATGAAAGCCATCAGTGGTGTTAGGCGGTTTGCCTGACAATAATGATCTTGCTAAAATCAGAATAAGACTTGTATTTTTCATTGAGTCTTTCAAATTGAACGACCTTTACTTGTAGAATAGCTAATAAGGAAATCCGACGGGTCAAGGCATTTGCCACTTGGTTCTCAACTCTTTACTTATAATTCAAGACAAAAAAAATGTCTTGCAAATATTCAACCAAACGACTATGCTAATAATTCAATTTCTTTTGATAGTTAAGAAAACAAAAAACCTCATGATCAAAATAAATGACAAACTCCGTTGATAACAAGTAATGGCACCAGTGGTGTAAAACATGCATAAATGCATACAACTTTTTATCATAAGTAAGATACCGTTATTTAGCATCATTTAACTTTTCACTAAAGTAGGAAATAAAATGCCGCTCTTGCCTAAGAACTCCATCTATATTTGTACCTCACACATCTTTATCTACCTCAAAAACCTTTGCAAAGTTAGGAAGATGCATGATTGGGGTTGCTGTCTTTCTCTTTTTAACACTCTTAAAGGTTTTAGTTGTATCAAGAAACTAATGGAGTTCACCTTTATTCATGCACTCAGCGAAAGGAGTCATAATCTTGCTAAATCTCTCAATGAATTGATGATAAAAAATAGCTAAACCATAAGTATTGTGGCTGGATTTGGGTTCAGGCCAACCAATGATTGCCTGAATCGTTATAGAGTCAACATAAATTGTGTTAGGTAAAATTATGAAATCAAGAAAAATAATCCTGTTTAAAAAGAAGGGACACCTCGTAAGATTGGGATACAGACTCTCTTCCTTAAGGGTAGGAATTGCCACATAAAAGGTTACAAAGCTAGGGTCATGACCCTCATGAAGTACCGGGAGGGTTGGACAATCCAAAAGGCATAACACTCATAAAGATCGTCTTTTATCTTGAAGGTTATCTTCCACTCATTCCCCAGGTGAATTTTGATCTAGCGGTAACCACTATTTAAATTGATCATATATGATATCTTGGCACCGACCATCATGTTTAACATATCATCAAGATGAGGGATGGGAAAAACGATGTTTCACCTTTATCTTATTAATGGCTCTACTATCCAGACATTCTCTATGTACCATCATTATTAGGTGTCAAGAGAGTAGACACCGCACATAAACTCATGCCCTCTTGAACAAATCCTTTGTAAACAAGTTCTCCAACTTACTTTCGGAGCTCAACATACTTAGTATAATTTATCCTATAATGAGGTAAATTTGAGAGAGACACATCAAGAGAAAGTCAATAGCATGCTAAATGTCACATAAAAAGGTAAATGATTTTAAAGGTTCTTAGAAAAGACAACCTGAAAATTTTGAAGAACCAAATAGGTCTCATCAAGTATCAATGTGAGAGAGTCTAAAAAGACTTTTAGGACAACAAGCACAATAGACTCAACTTATAGTTGTATGCTTAAACCCTGTGGAGCTAATGATATATAGCCCTATCATCCCAACCATATTATTTCTTTTATTGTGAATGATAGGCTTTAGGAGGCAACTGATGGAGATGAATCTTCTTACCCTTGTAAACAAAAGAATATGAGTTTGAGTAATCTTAAATTGTTACATCGAAAGCATAAACACCGATGGAAATATCTTATTCCCCTACGTCAGATCTATCCTATTTCAAAAATAAAAATCACAGCCTTATCCTAAAATACTTCCCATCAATCAAAAATGACTTTAACCCAATCATATGCGAAGGATCATTTATATAAAATATATTATATCCATTCATCAAATTCAGAAATAAGGCCAATCTAAAGGCTATTTCTCTAATCTGCTAAAGATTTCGAATATCCTAATGAACCTCCACTTCAGACTACCATTCAACTTCAAAACTCGGAATTCTTCTCTTTAAAATACTTCCAGAAACATCTGACCACTCTTCTCGAGCTTCCAATTAATTTGCAAAACTGATCTCCTACTTCAAGCCTCCAATCAAATCTTGTGATCGATAGCCGTAAGTCCATACACTTCCACTGCGGCACTCTGATCGATCATCAGCCTCAAACTAATCGAAAGTCTCGAATAGGAATACCTTGTAGGAATACCTTACAATCTTCTCATCTTGAAAATATACCAACGACCAATTTTGGGAATGATATCCTAATAGACAAGCGATAGGCCGACTTCATCACCTAATCCATCATCTATCTATAATCTCGGCAACCTAAGAACCGTCATTATCAGCTAAACCACCATTAGCTAGCTCAACCTCTTATCCAAATGACCATCAAGTCCTTTGCTGCTCAGGGCAGACTTGAAATAAAATCTCGAAGGCTTCTTCTCGCTTCTTCCTTTAGGCACGAGACGCATCTTGCCACGGCTCATGATCAAATCGTCATCAACTCTCTCTACTCTAATAGATGGTGAGTCTTTGGCATTCACATCGAACTTGGACAACTCCAGCTCAATCATAGTTGTTGATGACCTCATTTGCTCTCGAATTTCTATTCAATCAGCTTCCGTGTTTCTATTTAATCAGCCGAAACTCAAATGAGAGAATTCTTAAAAACATGCCTCTTCTCGAACGTGCATTGAAAAACACTTTGTGTAGAATGTTTGAGATTGCCTGTTCAATCGCTTCCAATCTTCAAGACTGCTCGTTCAAAAAGGACATCACCACTAATCTTCATAAAAGCTTCTCCCGCATATAGGAGCTTCGCTCGGAATCCAATCTTAACAGCAAAGAGAGGAAATCCTTCAGGCTCAATCTTCATTCTAGCATCCTCGTCATAGCATATTCATGCAAAATCCTCCCGACTGCGCCGCATCCCAAACTTGTTTTAGATAAGACACCCGCTATGCAGAATCCAAACATATTTAAATCTTTTATAGAAGTATCACTGAACACTACCAATCCTTTTGATCCATCTGGGATTGACAAAACTGACATCAATGATAATCCATTTTTTAATTATTGAAAACTTGTCTTACAATTATCACTTCAATTAAATACCGTCTGCCTCTATTCTAAAAGCGCCAACGGCACTGCAATCCTTGAGAAAAATTCATCAAAACTCCCATCCTAATCAATAAGATCCAAGAAACTCCGCATTCCTGAGACCTTAGTCGGTATTTTCAAATTCGCCACTGTTTCTATCTTCTTAGAATTTCCAAATGACACATTAAGAACCATATGAACCAAATGACACCTCAGAATCTGTAGCAGACTTCCCAATCGGATCTCATGTTTTTCTCAATGTTTTTCAAATAAATTAAGACATTATTGACAAAGCTATCATAACTAACCCAAGTACGGTCAAAAATTCTAATCGATAATATCCATAAAAAACGCTAAAAGATTTGACAACCTAAAAGCACCATCATAACTTCGCGATGGTCACACCTTAACCTGAAAGCTGTCTTATGCTCATCCTCCCACTGAAATCTCAATTAATGATACCTCAAGCACAACTCGATCTTAGAAAAAACCTAAATTTCTTCAAATGGATACAACAAATCCTCAATCCTCGAGAACTAATACATATCCAATTCCCAAATAATCCAAATATAAACTCTTCAATTCAACTTTATTCATCAGAGAATATTGAAGCACTCTATGCCGAGATATTTGGCCAAACGAAACCTTTCTCAAACAGATTCTACAATTACTGTCTCAATTTCGTCAGTTTAGACAAGACTACGCCATACGAAGCCTTCGAAATAAATGCAGATCCAAGCACAACATCGAAAATAAATTTGATCTCTTGATCCAAGAGCAATCCAGTTGAATCCTCTAAAAATATCTTCAAACTCACAGATGATCAAAATATCTTCAATGGTCACAGCATAACTCCCAGATGTGATGATATATGCCAGACGAACTCAGCATCCATTTCTCCACAGATAACTCGCTTGCAATGCCAAAAATCAACCTTTAAGCCTTTTTACTAATTCTTCCTTGGAACTCCGAGGATTCGTATCCCAAAATACAAGATGGAATGATCATACCAAAATAGTCTTCCACGACTGAGGATCCGGCTCTAATTTCATGAGCTGTAACTGTAAATGCTTCGTCTGGAACCATCTGACTCCTATCTGGACGTATGGAATCCTGATGCCTGGGATTCGAACAATCATTTGACAAGCAAACTTTATTTCCGATGAAGCAAACTCGTCTCGTGTGCATCTTATTGCTAAACTTGCAAGCTGACCTTGCAAACTTGAATTTTGAGGAAGAAGACTTTGTTTCACCTGACTTTTCTTTAGGTTGTCCTCTGAAGGATGAGCAAGTCCATTTTTCGAACTCTGACTCCAATGCTCTGATTTCTTTCGAAAATGATTCTCTCGAAAGCTGCTGCTACTCGATCAACAAAGCGTGATCCAGCTCCTTATTATAAGTTCAGCATCATAATGGCACTAACTGCTTCCGAATTGAATCTTGAAGTTCTCGGCTACTATGATGCTTCAACAAATCTTTCAGATTCGTCAACATCTTCCAACGCATCGCTTTGGAAGCCGAATCTCGAGCTCTTTGTCCATTGATTTTTCAATGACGAGATATTGCGAAGACGATTATCCACCCAATCACAGTGATAAGTGGGAATAGGCAATCCTTAAGTCTTCCTCTCATCCCAGCCGTAACTTTAAATCTCCACACAATCAGCATCTTCGCTGCCAATAAAATCAAACTTGCACTTCATGTCCTATCTTCTGGTATAGGTCGTCCATCAAAACTCCACAGCTTCTCGTGCGAATGGAAATAAGTTGACTTGACTTGAACTTCTGTATCTTTATCTATAGCATCCAATCTTGACGAGTCGTCATTTATCTCTACTTTCACCGCTTTCCTTCCTGCTGGCCAAAAATCTCTTTTTATCTTGTGAGATTTCGAACCAATCAATTTTATCACCTACCTCTCTGCTGACCAAAATCTCCTACTTCGCGAGATTTCAGACCAACACCATTCAATGCCGCTACTTCTTTTCCAAAATCACAAAACCTAACAAAATCTTCACATATCAGCAGAAACTAAATAAAATCCTCCTTCTGCTGCTATATCAATCCACCCATTATGTCGTTCATACGACTCATCATAATCAGATGATCATCCTTTCAATCCAAACCCAAACCTCTACAACTTGACCTTCTGATTTAAACCTAAGTCTCCACAACTCAAATTATCTATTATCAACCAAAGATAGTACTTATCAAGCCCAAATATTCAACCAAATACTCAAAGTACCTCTCCTTAAGAGGGAAGAGAAGGAAGACGCGCAGAGCGATAACGATCGTCGTCACCGGAGGAGACACCGCCCAGATCTGACGCCGGCGAAGCCCTCTCCATGTTTTCCTCTCCGATTTGTGACGCGATGTGAAGAAAGGACGAAGATCGTGAGCCGCGAGGAGCCACCGCCGTTGTTGCCACCATCACCAAAGGAAAATCTACAAATCGAGGCAAGTAAATCTTTCCTTCCTCTTTGTGGATGCCGGTATTTTGTTTTCATATGGCAAGTTTGAGGAGATCGGCCGAAATTTTGATGAGTTGTATGATGAGGTGCGGTGGAGAAGGACAGAGGACTGCAGACGGCGTTTGCATGTGGAACCATCGCTACTGTCGCTGTCGCATGGGGCTATAACTGTGACCGGCGTTGTCTTTTATGCCAGGACAGCACTTCTGTAAGGTCCCACATTGGATTGAGGGAGGGGAACGAAGTGTCCTTATAAGGGCATGGACACCTCCCTCCTTGTAGACGCGTTTTGGGGGCGGCTTAGGCCGTCTGCCAGGAACAAAACCGTGAGGTCTGTAGGCTTGGAGATGCCGTGAAACTCTGCCAGGCTGCGGCCTGTAGGCTTGGAGACGCCGCGAAGTTCTCTCGAGCCAAAGCGGACAATATCTATATGCGGATGCGCCGGGTACGTTACAAATGGTATCAGAGCCGGGATCCGGTCCAGTGTGTTAGCGAGAACGTTGGGTCCCCAAGGGGGGTGGACTGTAAGGTCCCACATTGGATTGGGGGAGGGGAACGAAGTGTCCTTGTAAGGGCATGGATACCTCCCTCATTGTAGACGCATTTTGGGGGCGGCTTAGACCGTCTGCCAGGAACAAAACCGTAAGGCCTGTAGGCTTGGAGATGCCGTGAAAATCTCCCAGGCTGCGGCCTGTAGGCTTGGAGACGCCGCGAAGTTCTCCCGGGCCAAAGCGGACAATATCTATATGCGGATGTGCCGGGGACGTTACAACTTCGCTCATCATCTTCAAAGCCCTCTCTTTTTGGTTCCTCAAACCATGGACAGAACCACTACATCCAAAAGCAGGGCAACCCGCATGGAATCACTCCGCACAGAACCATCCTGGCGTCCAGGCACTCCACAAGAAGCACTCCGTACTTCTCTCTCACACAAATTCAGAGTTCAATGGCACTCTGCACAGGAGCACTCCGCCGTTTTTCTTCTCCCACAAAGATTCCAGATTTTTACTCCGCTCATAAAAATCACAACGGCTCCCAGGAGTGCTCATCCACTCCGCTTGGAGGTGATCAAGCACTCCGCCCGGAATTCTGCTCTCCGGAAATATTGAATTGCACTCTGGAATTTTGCACTCAGTCAGAATTGCACTCCGGAATTTTGCACTTCGTCAAAATTCCACTCCGGAATTTTGCACTTCACCCGGCACACGAAAGGCATTCCAGCAGCCTAAATTCACTCCAGCATGATAGATTTGTGCCAGAATGTGCTCGTCCGGCTTTTCATCTTTCTGCCAATCAGAAAGCCACTTCGGTTGATTTCTATTCAGGCGCCATCCGGTTTCGGATTTGGTCACTGTTCAGAATTGCAAGTTGGTTAGATTAACTCCGGCATTTTGTTTCTCTACCATGCCGATTAGTTTCACTCCGACATTTTGTTTCTCAGCAAGTTGGCAAATTACTTCCCTAACTCCAGAAGCGGCTTAAATCCACTCCATCACAAAAACTAGAGTGAGTTGGACCAGTATATCATCTCCTTGCCAGCCAGTTCCACACCTGTATCCAAAAAGGCATTTCGGCTCTCTGCCTCTCTCTCAGTTGATAGAGATACTCTGACGCCCAAAGTTGGAGTTGTGCAGCTCAGTCCGGCGTTCTTCTGTTATATAGAAAACTGGCCCAGGTTCCAGTCCGGCTTACAATTGCCACTTTGGTAGCATTTTGGCCTACTGAGATATTCTTTGGCGGCAGAATCCACTCCGGCACTCCGTCTCTCATTCAACCAGTTTGGCATGCCATTTCAAACGGTTGAAATGCATTCGGTCCGGAATCATATTCGTCATTTAACCGGTTTGGCTCATCAATCATATTATACAGCTTCTAGAATCGAGCATCCAACCGGAGCCAGTTGACTTAATGTAACAAGTCCGAAATTCTTTAACTACGGTGTTAAGATGAACTCCAACCAAAATCCATTCCGGCCATTCTGTCGCCCACAAGACACTTTGACAGATTACCACACTAGTGCCTAAACAACTCCGGACTTCGGCTAACTCCGGCCTTCAATCGAGTTCGAATTTCAGCGCAGATTGTCCCTAGTGGCAAGAATCACTCCGGAAATCTCTCGCAAATCTCCAGAATCGGCATTTAAAGGTATCAAAACCGATTTCAATTCAAATCGACCGAGGAAAATCCAAATCCGCCTTTAAAGTTGCCCGGTTAAAGCACTTCAGATTTCCCATTCACAATGGCCCGCAGAAGCCCTCAAGGAACAAGCATTCTTTATGCATGGCACTTCGGAAATTTCTCGCAAATTTCCGGTCAACATTTTCATCGCAAATCAACTCTGGCATTTAGTTTCACAACAAACCGGCCAAGCACTCCGGTGCTTTGTCTCTTAGCAAGCCGGTTAATATTCATTCAGACAACAGTTCAACTAGTCAAGGTCCACATTGGCTCCTTGAACCACTCCGACATTCAACATATGTTCTACTCGCATCGAAAACTGGCACCCAAACTAGCGCCACGACTAGCTCACTCCAGCATCAATTTTGCCATTTTGCTAATCAGACATTCAGCCAGTTGAGATCAACTCCGGCAAGAAAGGGCATTCCATCGGTTATTTTCACTCCGATCATAGCCCAATCTGGTGCGCAAAAGGCACTCAAGCTGATTTTCACTCCGGAGCACAAAAGTCACTTAAGCAGGATAGCTGTCCAGCTGAGTTGCCAATCATGCCAAGTTGCCAATCAAGCATCTAATCCAGTGAAGAAACAACTAGCTGGTCGCATTTCTTTGTTTCCTAGTGAGCCAATCAGATTCACTTCGGCATTTTGTCTTTCATCAAGTCGGTTTAGATCCACTCCGGTATTTTATTTCTTTTAACCAACCGGTTTGATAGCATTCCATCCGGTTCCCAGAAGCGAAGCGTTTTGCCCGTGAAAGTCATTCCACTGATTTTCACTTCGCTCCAAAAATCATTTCAGCTCCCACGAGTATTCATCCACTCCGGAAGGCTGCCAACTGCAGACTTCAATCAACTCCGGATTTCAATCAACTCCGGCTGATTTCCACTCCGGCTCCCAAGAGTGAGACTGTCAACTCCGGACTTCAATCAACTCCGGCTAATTTCCACTCCGGCTCTCAAGAGTGAGACTGTCAACTTCGGACTTCAATCAACTCCGAATTTTAATCAACTCCGGCTGATTTCCACTCCGGCTCCCAAGAGTGAACTATATACTCCGGACTTCAATCAACTCCGGAATTCAATCAACTCCGGTTGATTTCCATTCTGGCTCCCAAGAGTGAGACTGTCAACTCCGGACCTCAATTAACTCCGGAATTCAATCAACTTCGGTTGATTTCCACTCTGGCTCCCAGGAGTGAAACTGTCAACTCCAGACTTCAATCAACTCCGGCTGATTTCCACTCCTGCTCCCAAGAGTGAGACTGTCAACTCCGGACTTCAATCAACTCCGAATTTCAATCAACTCCGGCTGATTTCTACTCCGGATCCCAAGAGTGAGACTGTCGACTCCGGACTTCAATCAACTCCGGACTTCAACCAATACCTCCACTCTTAAACAGCCGGTTTGACTTATTCAAACACAACTCTTCAAATCCAAACCGGCTTCTTCTCTCACAATAAACCGGTCATTTGGTCAATTTTTGTTGATGGATATAGCTTCACACGGGTCAACCCAAATCCTAGTCCAGTAGAGAAGGAAAGGCCCAGGAGACAAAAGCCCCGCAGAAGTCCTCTTAACCCAAGATCCGATAGATGCGGTGGTTGATTTGACAAGCAAGATTCGAAATTGTCCAACAATAAATATCATTTATGGATAATCAAAAAGTTGTTACCACGTATTACAATGATCAACGATGAAAAATTATAACAGTCAAACTGATAAATGTAGACAACTATTTTACAATTAATTCTCATCATAATTATAGAGATATAATGCTTGGGAACAGCCAACTGGCAATCTATATGTAAATGTACCTTCCCTTCCATAGAAAAAAGAAGAGGAAAGTTAGACAAAAATTTTTAGTCTAAAACATTTAAATATTCTGAGGCCAACTAGAAAAATCCAGCCACTTTTCTCTAAAGGGGCAGAATTCTTAAAGTCGCTATTCGCTAAGTGCATCATATGGAATCCAATCCTCCATTATAACTCAATCTCCTCCAACTTGCGTTTACATATTTGCATTCCTTCATCTTTCTCTCCAACTTAGAAAGATTATTGTTTTGAATATTAAAAAATATATCGGAGTATAAATTTTGTATATCTTTTATCTCTAATTTGTTCATTGTGGTGTGTAGGATCCAAATTATTAGGAACGAACCGAAAATTAAACCTATTTCAGTTTAATCTATTAGGTGAGATCAAGCGACTTATTAATTTATACGATAATTTGAATCCCGAGATGCATCACTTGTAAATATAATTTATTGGCATATTTGTTGGGACCTAATTATATTTTTCTATAAAATAAATTTCTCATGATTTTATGCTAAATAAAACATTATGTTTTTCACATAATTTTCTTTGAATATCCAAATAAATAAAATAAAATGATATTTGTTTTTTATTCTTTCTGTCATTTTTCACCTTTTACAGACATTGCTGCTAAACGGTGGACTTGGTGACCGAATACCCGCCAATTTTTCAAGAGCCTTGAACCCTATACCCTGGTGAGCACTTCGACGACACACGGAGAACGCTGTTCCGGCCTCTCTTAGTCTATCGCATTCGTTTGTCATCTTCCCTAACAAATCCTCCCAGAAGAGGGAGGATCCAAAAATCATTAATGGCTTCTGCGAGCTACAAGAAGAGCTACCGCTGTGTTCCATCTCTGCAACAATTTTACACCGGAGGGCCCTTGGCCGTCTCCTCAGACGGTTCGTTTATCGTGTGCACCTGCGATGATTTGATCAAAATAGTTGATTCGTCGAACGCTTTGGTGAAAGCCACAATTGAAGGAGATTCGGAGCCAATCACAGCTCTCACTCTTAATCCTAACAGCAATATCCTTTTCTCTTCAAGCCACAGCAGACAAATTAGGGTGTGGGATATCTCCACCCTCAAATGCATTCGTTCCTGGAAGGTACTTCAACTTCAATCTGACCTTTTTTGGCTCTCCCCCTTTCCCCCTTTGTGTCTGCTTTAATGTGTTTTCAAGAACAAATGTGAGTGTTTGAGAAAGTTGTTAATGTAGCTTTGATTAGAGTGATGGTGGCTAGTTAAGCGATACCGAGCTCCTAGACGAAAAATTAGATACCATTGTTTAGAACTTCACTGTCTTTATGAGTTGAGTGGCCTTGTGTTTATTGACCATGACTGATTATGATTAGGGGCACGAGGGGCCGGTGATGGGAATGGCATGCGATGCGTCAGGTGGATTGCTTGCTACGGCAGGAGCTGACAGGAAAGTGCTGGTCTGGGATGTGGATGGTGGGTTTTGCACTCATTATTTCAAAGGGCACAAAGGGGTCGTCACTTGCATCATGTTTCATCCCGATCCAAATCGGCTTCTTGTAAGCACTGTCTTAACATAAAATGTTGCATTTTACAAAATTGGGTGGTCATTTCATCATTGTGTGTTACCAAAACAAAAGTTATGTATTATGCTGTATGTAGTCTTCTGAGGTTTAGCAGATATATTTGGTATTTTATCATAGTGTATTTGTCTTGGAAGTCTGAACAGTCTAGCTCCTCATTGTGTGAAGCTCGTTGACATGTGAAGCATGAGAAAAGTAAAGTAGATGGCCTGTATAGGTGTATTTCCTGAAATGTTTCATACCATTTTACCACACTTATTATAGATAGGTTAGTTTATGATTTTGATTTAGCATCTTGTAGACAATTTATCTAGTGATAGTTTCATGATTTTTGCTCCTACATCCCGAGCTGATGACGTTCATTATTTTGTGTATTCAAGTTTTTTTATGTTATTTTAGTACAAGTATTAAGCAAAATAATTGATGAAAGAAATGGGTTTTCAGTACAATGTGGTGATCGTTAAGCAATTTTATATGCTGGTGTTTTTGGTGTGGCACTTTTGCTAATGGCTTTTCAGCCTATTATAGCTGCTTAGTAGGATTTGTTTAGGGGTACAACATTTTGGAAAGCTCTTATATGCGTATACAAGGAAGGAATAGTGTTTTGTTCGAAAAGTGTGGCTGGGAGATAAACAGACACTTCCCTTTTGGGGAAATTACTATAAATTTGAGCGGGATAATTTCTTTACATACTGATGTTGTTTTCGATAATGTAGAAGCATATGGTAGTTTTGGATATAGAGAAGGTGATGTAGAGGAAGATGAAGAATAGAGGAGGGGAAGAAGAAGAGGAGCGGTGGATGGGGAAGAGAAAGAGCATAGAACCAGAGGGGGGAAGGGAAGAGGAAGAACAGAGGGGAAGGAGAGGCAATTCTAGGTAACTATTCATAATTTCATTCATCAATAAAATAATGGTTGCATAGTTCTTTAAATAGAAAACATAAGGAAACCTAATAATGAAATCAAAAAACTCAATAATAAGGAAATGCTAATGATGATAAAAGAAAACTTATATAAAAAGGAAACCTTAATAATGATATAAGGAAACTTTAATAATAAAGAAATCCTGACAGTAAGAAAAGAACTATCAAAATATCAATAAATAACAACTCTTAAAAGTCTAAAATTAATAAGACTAATAGATAAAAAT
This sequence comes from Nepenthes mirabilis, assembly GCA_025585075.1. Taxonomy (NCBI): domain Eukaryota; kingdom Viridiplantae; phylum Streptophyta; class Magnoliopsida; order Caryophyllales; family Nepenthaceae; genus Nepenthes; species Nepenthes mirabilis. Next base: position 13,755 of record JAODPA010134460.1, read on the forward strand.
TTATGTCCTTATCAGAAGGCCGGATTTTTTAGCTTCCTTATTTAGCCCTAGTGGTTTTGATTTGCTTTAACTCTGTGAAAGTCCTTATTGTTGCTAAGGTAAGGGGACTTTAACATAATGGTGCTCAGTTTAGAAGAGGAGTTGTTTTGCATATTCATGTTGTTTTGGATAATATAAATGCATAAGGCAGTTATTGGGTATCAAAGGAGGCTCAATTTATTTTTTCTCCAGCATGTGTGGAGCCAGAATGGTTTTGATTTGCTTTGGTTGTGGCTGTGGTCCTTATTGTCATTAAGGGTGCTCTCACTTTAGGTATTTTTGGATGACTTAACTTAAATCATGTTGGTTCTTATTAGCTGCAAATAGCTTTAACAGCAACCAATTTCTGGTCTCTCAAGTAGTCCGCTCCCCTGCAGTGTTGCTTGGCTAATACTCCGACATAATTTTACTGACAACTGGACTGTAATAAGTGATAATTTTGCTTCATATTTGCAGCTTTTCTCAGGAAGTGATGATGCAATTATACGAGTTTGGGATCTTGTTACTAAGAAATGTATCGCAACAATGGAAAAACATTTCTCGGCGCTGAGTTCCCTGGCAGTATCGGAAGATGGAGGGATCTTGCTTAGCGCTGGAAGAGATAAGGTATGTGTCATGGTTTGCTATTTGGTAATGTTGGATTAGAATACTTGGAAATCCACCTTTTAGCTGCAACCTGTTTACTTTCCTGATTTATTATTTTATTGTTTTTATGCTTATATGCATACTAGTCTTAAAATAGAGGTGTAAGGTTGTGTAATGACCGTTCTAAGAGCTCACAAAGCCTTATACACTGAACCAACCTGTGCATACTGCACCACAATCATGGTAAACTTGTTGTACGTCAGACCTTGCCTGCTTAGAGGATGAGTGCAGTGCTGAGGTTTATTATTAAGGCATAGAGTTCATAGGCTTGAATGAAAACTAAGTGCTCCCTAAATTGGTAAAGATGTTCAGTGTACATCTAATAGATTAAGCTTTTGGATTGAATGATTCCTTGAGATGGTATCAGTCTTTGAGGCCAAATGATCTATGCTCTTAAATTTCTAAGAGACGGGGACTCCATTTTCTTAAAATATGTTTCAATGCACATTAAGGGGTAGGCTTGTGCCTGTGTCATGTTTCAAGCTCCTGGGCATCTGTGAGTATGCTTCAAACCCAAGGGGTCATATTAAAGTGCAAAACCTATTCTTCGGCATACACATTGTAGCTTAAGCTTTTGGTTGAGTTATATTTGACACTTCTTGTTGGCTAATGTTCTCATTGACACAATTTCTTTGGAGTAATGACTAATCCCTCTTGTCCAATCCTTAATTTTGAGCAACATGAAGATTTGGAATTACTTTGAATATGACCCTTGAATGCTAGTTCCTTTGATGTGATATTGTCCTTATCATAAACTTGTATTTGCATGCATGCATGTGCTTATGCATATACGTTTTGATACAAAGTGAAACCTTAGCAACTAGTTCATTTGATGTGATATCGTCCTTATCATAAACTTGTATTTACATGCATGCATGCATGTACGTGCTTATATCATAAACTAGTTCATTGGATGTGATATTGTCCTTGTCATAAACTTGTGTTTACATGCATGCATGTGCTTATACATGCATGTTTTGATAAAAAGTGAAACTTGCAACATCACATAGGTCGCTCAGTTGGGGGTAGCTTTATTGGAAGGATGCTTTCTCTTTCACAAGAAAGTGCAAGGTTCAACTTTCCTTAATTGCAAGTATGATTTTTATTAGTTAAAAAAGAAAAAAAGCATCATCACATAGATCAGCTGGGTCATGGTTTCCCATGGACATGAAGGTTTTGTCTGTGCCACAACTGCTGCTTCTCGATTCGTTGGTTTGATCTGTGCTATGCCCAAAGTCATGATTCGTTGGTTTTGATAAAAAGTGAAACTTGCAACATCACATAGGTCGCTCAGTTGGGGGTAGCTTTATTGGAAGGATGCTTTCTCTTTCACAAGAAAGTGCAAGGTTCAACTTTCCTTAATTGCAAGTATGATTTTTATTAGTTAAAAAAGAAAAAAAGCATCATCACATAGATCAGCTGGGTCATGGTTTCCCATGGACATGAAGGTTTTGTCTGTGCCACAACTGCTGCTTCTCGATTCGTTGGTTTGATCTGTGCTATGCCCAAAGTCATGATTCTCCTTCTCAGAAAGGAATCAAATTCCTAAGTTGCTGCCAATTCTCAGTAAGATACATGTAGATGTATAGAAGATACGCTTGGTGTAGATAATGAAAGTTGTGATAGATAGTATGCAAGTCAGAGAGAATGGTAAGGGACATGCCAATTAGGTAGTTATAGTTGTGGTGCTGACATGGGAGAGCAAGCAGAGAAGTATGTATGGATATATGGACCTTGATAGATGACTAGATTAAATGAAAACTTAAATGGTTATTTTCTTTGGTTGCTACTGGGGATTATGCTATATGTTATTATTGGTACCTGGATTGTAGCACATGGGAATGTATTAAAATATCAATATTAATATGGGTTGTGGCCATAATCCATATTGGCTAGATCGGACATTACACATCAATGTTGGATGTGTGGGCAGTTTTTTTCCCATGATCACATCAAATTTGAGAGCCTGTTTTATCATATGTACTATAACAATAATTATTAATGGTGAATAAATAAAAAATAAATAAACAAAATTCAATAATCAACAAAACACAGGCATTTGGGCGTATAAAAATTAATTTATCAAAACCAAGCATAATCTTGATATAATCTACAATTTTAATTAATATTTTCAATATTTTTTTTTTCAAAATAATAAAAAAATAACGAAATCAATAATCAATAAAACACATGTAATTAAGGTTATACAAGTATNTACTATTTAAAAAAAAATAAGAAGTCTGGATGTGCTGGTTACTTCTTTTTTATGCATGCCTGAAAATTTTGTGACGGACGGTATTTTTCTGCCAAAAATTTGGTAGAGTTCCGTCTGTAATACGGATATCCGTCAAATACAAAACCTGTAAAATATCCTATTCAAAACAATATACATCCAATAATCCCATCATTCGACATCAACAACAACAACACACAAAATCACAACTTCTCATAGGATCCGATAGCCACGTATAAGCTGTGGCTCCAATGCTGTGTATCTAAACACGAACTGGCCCAAGAGTGATGCCACTAGGTACCTGTTACAAATCCATATATGACCTACGGAAGTATAAATAAACCTAAATACAGCAGAAATTAAGCTATCTAATCATCAGTCATTTTGTACAATATACATCAATCTTTCCACAAGAAATATAAATATATATATATAATTTTCCCAGACATAAATTAAGCTACAAATTCTAAGTCTTCCACATGATCTTCTAAATCCAAACTTAGTCCACTTCTAGCCTCTACTCCATCTCATCGGGTATATCAAACCTGTGCTAAATTAGAGATAAGGAGAAGTACGGGTGTGCTAACAGCTTAAATGCAACGTTATCAAGGCAATAACAATATAGAGGCAAAATAAAGGAAAAGAGGGATTTAAGAGCACGATAAGGATGCGTAATATAAGTCATGATCAATTATGCTTTTGGAACGCAATTAACTTCTCACGTTTTATTCTTCCTTTCTTTGGGATATCAATTATGTATAATTACTTATGTTTGTAAATCAGGGTCAGTAGGTTGTACTAGCTAACGATGCGAGAGAATAAGGAAAGGATCATGATACTCCACATGATTTAAGGTCGTGAGAGCTTATTCTTAAACCCAGTTGGGGGGGTCATCTACATATCATGCCTGTAGACGGGCCAATAACGATACGCTCTATTTTCCCAGGGTACTAGGGCAGTCATCGTTCTTCCACAATAGTATCCTAGGGCGTGCCACGGACATCGCCTGTTCCCATAAGTGGCTAGGATACGTGGCCAAAGTAATCCTTGGGTTTCCACCGTGATGGAAGTGGCAAACCGGAGAATACTGCAAATGAATATAAGTCCGTGGTCCTAATTTCATTTATTATGCTTTTGAGAGAAGATCCATAACATTCCATTCACATTATCTCCATCCGGGAAAAACAATTCGATCACATTACACATTGTTGATCTCCCTCCGAATACATGCGCAGTTCTTATCCTTCCTTTGGACTTAAATTTTTTAACGATTCAATTTATATGCATGGATATCAAAATTCATGGGAGATGTTGGAATTCCTTATCACCGATGGGCAAATGTCACTTTGGGGCCCTCCGGAACACATTATTGCAAACGGTGCACAAACACATATTACCAGAGCTTATAATTAGACATAAATTTCATAATAATTAAATGTGATGGAAGCAAGCAAATTTTCCATTATTTTTCGTGTGAATAGTAACAGTGGCCATTTAGAGCATCTGGACGCCGCGAACGGGTTGAAACTTGTGAGATCAGATGTCCGGCCGATATATATGCATAAATGGAACTTGGTGATTCATATTTTGGGGTCAATTTAAAATAATACATCGGGGAAGAGTGAAATCCCGAATTGGGTGTGGGTTAGGGTTTGGCGATACCAAACCGAGCCAATCAGTAGGCAATTCCGGCATCAAAAGATAAATAAATTATATTAGGATATGAGTAAGGATAATCTAGTCCTAATTTATGCAAAAGCCTCAAAAATCGGAGTTCGAAATCATCTGGATGTGAGGTTAGGGTTTCGCGAACTAAAATCCACATAATTCGATAATTTCTACAAATTTGGATATGAAATCTGTATTTATGTATAATTTAGCTATGGGCAATACATATACATGCATGGGTTGGGTATCGGGATAAAAATACCCGAAGAGGATCAAACGAAAAATCAAGGAAAATAGAAGAAGATGGTATGGATGCACTTGCCTCGACCCGCTCTTCGATTTCTCCAACTAGCTTGAACCCGGAATCCGTTCCGAGGGCCTTCGTTTGGTCGTTTTCCTCTCCTCTCCCTCCCTCTCTCTCTACCCGAACGTTGCTCCTCCCTCGGCCAAAACGGGTCCCAGCATTTTAAAAGAAAGCCACACGCGGCTAGTACGCGGACTCGTGCTCAAGTGCAGTCCGTGGTTTGCGGTAGGCTCACCTGCCCTGGAATCGGCGCTCGAGACCACGGCGGGCACGGGTCAGGCCTGCGTCAAGCTTGCGGCAAGCCAGTTTCGCGTTTTCGTTGTCCGGGACCCTTTTCGACCCTTTTAACCCAATATTTCATATCCTTAGACTCTAATTTTGATTATATTAGCTTAATAAGTCAAGATTATCATAATTTAAAATTTGAAATCTTATTTACGGATTAACATTTCATAGTTTACAACTTCAGTTCCCGATTTTGTCAATTCCGAATCTTTGGGCCTTTTCAATTCAATTCCGTCCATGTCCTTTGATTTTGATTCACTTATTTTAACTTAGTTACCTCCCAATTACTATATTGTGGAATCTAGAACCTCGCCATTCATTTTAACCATATCCTCGGAAACGGTACCTTACAATTTAATTTGGGTATCATTTTTTTTCTCCTATAATCATACATCCATGTGTAATCGAAATATTAGAATTCAAATTCTATCCAATTTCAGTTCCAATATAATTAGAAATAGGCTTACAAATCCCATAATTCCAATTTCGCAATCCAAACAAACTCAGTAGTGTTTTGACACCATTTATATTTTTAGTTTCTATGTTTTGGTAAACAGTCATTGGGAAACATAGTCATAAGAACATCTTTTTGGTAAACAGTGGACCATGTTTTTAGGAAAAAAAAAAAAAAGAAGCTACAAACCAAAATTTTAGCCCCAAAAAAAAAAAAAAAAAAAAAAAAAAAAAAAACTAAACCCAATATGTAGAATTGATCTATGTATATTCTATGCCCTTAACTATCCTTTTTCCAAAAATTGAACCAAGTGCATCATAATTGTTAATAATTTTTCCTCGTTTTAGTTCTTTCCAATTGTTCTCAATATCCCTCAATCCTATTTGTCATATTTAATTGCAAGTTCATTATCAAACATGGCTTGTCTTGATCATATCATATATGGGATCCCTCTGCTTTCTTTTTCAAATGCTGGGGACTCAAATTTTTGGCGATATTGTCATGGAATATTTTTCAGGTTGTTAACCTGTGGGACCTCAATGACTATCACTGCAAGATGACTGTGCCAACATATGAGGTGCTTGAAGCTGTTTGTGTTGTTTATTCTGGGACTGCATTCTATTCTTGTCTGTGTTCTGTCAAATGTGGGAAGACTAGAAGTGTGTTCCCGGCATTTTATTTTGTCACTGTTGGTGAACGTGGGATTGTACGATTATGGAACTCTGAAGGGTAAAGACATGATTGCTTTCAAGTATTTTGCCTTGGATTTCTTGTTGTGGGATTTTTGAAGGTTCCTGTTGGTGCTATTTGAAATTATATCTGTTTTGAAATATGCTGACGTTCTTTCTTAATGCTGTTTCTCCAACAGTGCAGTATGCTTGTTTGAGCAGAAAACTTCAGATGTAGCTTTCAGCTCAGAGAACAATGATGTGAGAAGAGGTTTCACTGCTGCCATTATGTTACCCTCAGATCAAGGATTGCTTTGTGTCACTGCTGACCAGCAATTTCTTTTCTATTCTCCGATCAAGCATCATGAAGAAGTTTTCAATTTAGTCCTCGACAAGCGGCTCATAGGATACAATGAAGAGATCGTAGATATGAAGCTTTTGGGCGAGGATGAAAATCGTCTTGCTGTTGCCACAAATATTGAACAAGTAGGCTGTCTCACACCTCTGTCTGCTTTAATACTTATTGAAGCATCTTGCCATGAAGAATTCTGTCAGAGTGTCATTTACATTTTTTATTAATGTCTTTTATCTTTAATAGAGCATTATGTTGAAGTAACTGTCTCTTATATACCACCCTTGATTGCAAAATCAGAATTTTTTTAATCAGTTAAAAATTATATCAAGGGTGCTGAGTAGGTGACACTCAGATACATAATGAAACTTAGATGATCCATCAAATTGCCAGATGTTCTGTATCGTTGTTGAAAAGTTCATATGCTTGAGTTTCATATAGTTAATGACTTGGTTGACCTGTTACATCATATGCACATGGAATCTTTGTTTTAGTTAATAAATTTAAACATCGTGAAGTGTAAAGAATTATTCTGTTTAAGAGTCCTGCATATTGCTTTTCGGAGTATGTTACTCTTGAATCAATTTCTGTAAGTTAGAGTATTATATATTGTTGAAATGATGTTTAAGTGTTTTAAAATGTCAATGGTCTCCTTTCTGTGCATTGGTTAAGCACAATGTGCATCAGTGTATTTTTGAGGGGGCTAGACGTGCTGACTTATTATCTGTGTCCAATTGTCCATGGAATGAAGACATTGCTTATTTTGGAAATATAACACTCATGTATATTTATTGAAATATATGCAGGTACGGGTGTATGACCTGTCATCAATGTCATGTTCTTATGTATTGGCTGGGCATACTGAAATTATTTTGTGTCTTGACACCTGCACGTTGAGCAATGGGAGTACACTTATTGCAACTGGAAGCAAGGACAACAGCGTAAGTTTATTGTCTTTCTTCTTTATTTATCCATTATCATTTGATTGGATTAGGTAATTGTTCTATAAAATTGAAGGAAGCACCCAATAGTTATTGCTGAGGTTAAGTAGTATTCTTCTTGAAGCAGAACTATTATTGCATTAGTCTTCCTTGATTGTCAAACCTCCTTTGACATCATTTATGAAATCATGTGAATTGGTTCTCTAGTATTTTCTATATGTGGAGTATGGTGAACTCCCAAGATCACTATATATGTCTCCTTTCTCTGTGTTCTACATCTCGAATGTTGATATCTTGACAGGTTAGATTCTGGGATTCGGTTTGCAGACGTTGTGTTGGGGTTGGTGTTGGTCATATGGGAGCTGTTGGAGCCGTTGCTTTCTCAAAGAAGAGACGAGATTTTTTGGTTAGTGGTAGTAGGTGAGTGAGTGCTTTAATTCTGTGCAATAACTGCATGAATATTTGGCTAGTGGTAAGTATTCTATCCTGACTTGTTTATGACAATTTATATTCATAAAGAGATAAATGGTTGCCTATTATCATTTAATTTGTTAATCAAAATCTTTCCTTGACAAAGAAACCGGACTAACCATATCAAACAGAAAAGCTACTCAGGAGACATATGGTGCTTAAAATTTATCATCAAATGATATATGTGGACACTATAAGCGCTCTGAATGTCCCAAACATCCCGAATGAAAAAGTAACATATTGTTTTGATTTGATGAAACTTTGTTGAGTGTCTGCTTTAATTGATCCTTTGTTCAATGGGGAAGGACAAGAGCAATCATCTTGTTTGCTGGGATCCTGTTTCAGGCTTAAGGCTAATGTGAGATTGGTTTTTGCAATATTGCGTATAAAAGCATTTCCTTTTGTGGTTGAAAGGTTGTAGTGTTTACCTCCAGGATCCAGTTGCTGTTGATATGGAGTGATTGTTAGTAAGTATAGCTTCTAGAGGAATGGGTGGGATGATTATTACAGCATCCTTCATGCATGCCTTGGGAGATTTATCTCATATGCATATAATTTGCTTGTTATTTTCGTTACACATTGGTCAACATGGGTGTGTAATGCATTGCTTTAGCATATGCTTCGGAAGGGTAAGTTCCTGTTGACAGTAATTGTCCATCATATTTTCTCTAGTCTCTTTGTGAACATGACATATCTTGGAAGAAAATTGTACTGCTGGCCGTTCTCTTCACTAACAGAGTGGTGAGTTTGTTCATATTTTCTCTTTTCTATTTGTGAGCATGACATATCTTGGGAGAAGATTATACAGCTGGTATTGCTATCAGTTCTCTTCACATCCAGAGTGGAGGTTCAGAGCACTTAAAATTTGAAGTTTTTTCTTTCGAGTCCTCCTGCCGAAGGTAGTTGTCCATGTCTTCGATTGCCTTCACATAGCTTTGGGGCGTGTTGTTTCCTTTGCCTCTGTTACAATTTATTTCAGAAAAATCATGCCATTGGGATTGCTATCATTCCTCCTTGCATCCAAAGTGGAGGTTTAATGCAACTGATAATTTCAGGTTTTTCTTTAAATCTTCCTCACATGAAATCCTGTTGTTTTCTTTCAGCCAACTTCACTTTGAAGGTTAAGGTTTCTTGTAGTTTACCTATCAGAGAAGTGTCTATCATTGAATGGGATCTTTCTCGATGATTACTTGCTGGTGAGGAGGCTTAACACAGCTTTGTCATCTGAATTTGAGGTGTCAAATTATAAGACTAATTTTTGCCTTCTGTTCAAATTTTTAGATGCTATTTCTTTTTTCAAATTCAAATAGTTTGTCCTGAGGATGGTGTATTTGGTTATGTGCATTTTGTGAGAAGTGTTAGGAACTTAATAGGCCGCAGGAGAGGAAAAGTCTTTGAAGGCAAGCCATGCCATATTTGCATTTATTTGGTATTTTTGAAAAAAAAAATGCTATTTTCATTCCTGTTGTTGGGGAGGGGGGGGGAGGGGAGGGGGAGTTATGGTTATCCCTCTCTTCATGTGGGTTAGAGTGGCTTATATGGCTTGCATTTGGACGTGTATGACTGCGTTTGATAATTTTCTCTTAGATATTCCTGGTGTTTGGAGAGCTTGCTTCATTAATTTACTTGTGGTCAGTCCTGTGCTGTGATCAGAACATCTTGGCTTCTGCTATCACCCATTCTACATATCCCTGCTAATAAATTCTTACCAATGTGGCGTGTGGCATAGCGGCATTGCCCCCAGAGTCCTATCATTTAATGGCTCAGCTGGCTTGAACTGGAGTTCAAGCTTATGAGCTTGTGACATTTTGAAGAATCATTTACATT